>JANWGL010001799.1:0-12907 GCA_025200755.1 Ceratobasidium sp. C01
TTTGTGAGCCACTGTAGGTGCAAGGCTCGAGTGAAGGCTCCGATTGCACCTTCAAGGTCTTTGTAATCTAGAGTATAACTGAACCGCTTTTGCAGATCGAATCCTAGGTGATAAAGCATCGAAGGCTTTTCTGCGTGCGCATCAGGAGTGCGAAAAGCTGCTTCGGTCTGGTAAGCAATTGCCAATTCAAGGTCATTTAACTCCTTGAGCCGCTCAAACCGGGAGTAGTACAAGCTCCCCAGGTTGCTGAGTCGACCAGCCGCATCTGGATCTTCTTTTGGGGTAAGTTGAAGCGCTCGAGTATAACATTCAATTGCTTCGGTGAGATTTTCTAAGTCACCTAGGCCGCCTAATTGTTGTCGATATGAGTTGCCTAGGTTGTTGAGTCGGCCAGGCAGCTCTGGGTGCCCCTCCGGGGTTAGCTGAACGGCTCGCTTGTTGTAGTCAATAGCCCTTGTGAGGTCTTCTCGCTCGCCTAGTCGCCTGAACCGACCAGTGTACAAGAGACCGAGATTGCTGAATCGACCGGGCATGGCAGGATGTCCCACTGGGGTAAGCTGGACTGCTCGAATGTGGCATTCGATTGCTTTGGAGATATCTTCCATTTCCGCTCGGTGGTCGTATCTCCGGAAGTGAGAGCCGCCAAGGTTGGTGTATAGGCAAGATAGGTCTGAGTGCCCCTCCGGTGCAAGTTGAACTGCTCGAGTTTGGCAGTCGATTGCCATGCTCAGGTCCTCCAACTTGCCCAGGTGCACATATCGAAGTCTATATGAGTTGCCCATGTCGCTGAGTTGACCAGGCATGAGATCTCCCTGCTTGGTGAGTTGAAGTGCTTGAGTGTGACAGTCAACCGCCTTGGTGAGATCCTCGACCTCGCCCAGGCGTTTAAATCTCTCCGAGTATAGGCCGCCTAGATTGGTGAAATGACTGGATATGTTTGGATCCCCCTCCGGAGTAAATAGAACTGCTCGAGTGTAACAGTGCATTGCCGTGTCCAGATCTCCCAAATCGCCCAGACGCTCAAATAGAAGCATATGAGAGTAGCCCGTGTTGCCGAGTTGAACAGCTATGGCTGGATGACCCTCTGGAACGAGGTGGGCTGCGCTAGTGAAACAGTCAATTGCCTTGCTGATATTATCTCGCTCGCCTAGTCGATTAAATCGTTCGAGGTATGTATGCCCCAAGCCGCTGATTCGATCAAGTAAGTCCGGGTGTCCCTCCAGAGTGAGCTGGATTACTTGATTTTGGTATTCAATCGCCTTGGTAAGATCCTCCAAGTTGCCTAGAGACTTAAATCGACGGGTGTACGTGTCGCCCAGGTTTTTGAGTACCCCAGCCCTACTGCCGTTTGATTTGGAGATCAGAGGTAAAGCTCGAGCTTGATACTCGATCGCCCTATTTATATCGTCCAAATCTCCAGATGCCTCGTAACGAAGGGCGAGTAAAGCTCCAAACTCCGCAACCCGGAGAGTGTGACAGTCACCACGACCCCTAGTAGAATCTACAACATGATCGAAATATTCAATGGCAGAGTTTATGTCCGCAATTTGTCCGAGAGATTGGTGTCGACGCTATGGACCTGCCTCACAGTAGATGTCTTCGGCCAATCGCTGTGATTCTCGAGCATGTACAGAGTTCTATAACCGAACAAACTCGGATTACGGTATGGGAAGATACAGTATCGAAGCTGTGTTGTGCGTATCTAAAGCCCTTTCTTACGATCTCGCCTGATCAAGTTGCAAATCAGAGCGAATCCGAGGTGCTTCCCGGTGATTGAGAGCACCACATACAAGATGCGAATATGTGATTCAATCACCACGAGGTAGTTGCCCATCACCGTGGCTCCAATAGAGCGGGGCCGCGCACCCAGATTTCGCCACCATTCGCCTGTCTAAATAAGCCCTTAGTATAATGCGTGACTCATTAGCGCTTGGGTATGTTGCCGATGAAGGCACCCGAGGGCTGCGTAATAGCAGCCATGGTGTCTTCCTTATGGTGTGCTAGATATTTTTTAGTTCAAATCGCCCGCATACAAAACTCGTGTTGGGGTTTAATAAATAGTGATTGGCCACTTGGTTTCGTGTAATACGTATTTGTAGCTGGCAAACAACAGGTCGCCTTATAGTTAAAATCTGGTACGTTGAACACATATGAATTCAAACCCGCGTACATGCACTGCTGCACCCGTCGATCGATGAACCGAAGCAGGGGTAAACTACGATGCCGATACAAGTGCAAACAAGCCCACGCCAAGGCCACTCAACTTTGTATTCATCGACGACCCGTTCTCAGGCCCCCTCGTTCCCTCAAACAAATCTAGCCCGGTAGATATTCTCCGACTCCTGGGAAGTATAATCACGTGCGTACGCAGTGTGGCTACATATTAGAGGCGGTATATAACCAACAGCTGGGCACGGGATGACTGGGTCCGATAGGTGAGCTATTTATGTGACGTCTCTATCACCCGCTCTCTCGAAGTCTTACCGGACGCGAGCCGCTAACCGCCTATAATTCTGCGTCAATCTCTAGTACATGTTATTGGGATGCGACTGAAAGAGGTGGAATATGTTCTTGAGAGGGGACACGTATACACGGTCCCCGACTGGGATATTGTGCAGGAAAGTATTGATAGGGATCCACACCCGTGAGTGGAACGTATTCGCGCTTAGACTGGACCATTTATTCTAGGAGACTAGAAAGGTGGAATATACGATGACGCTGGTCGGACCGGAAGGATTTTGTGCGCTCTTGACACGCGACTGACGGGTAAATCTACTGTGTACCAGCCGCTTGTGGGGCTTATAGACCTTTGTGTATGAATTTGCTTCCCCTGGCAAAGTGCGTACGTCGAGCAATATCTCTGCTTCCGGTTACTAATTCTAAATTAGCTTATACCAGAGTCTGTATCAGGATAATCGTCACAATCTTCTCAGTATTACTGCAGTTTGCTAAATGACATGCACTCGGCGCCCGAGAAAAGAAATTCCAAAGACTGCAAGACTCACTAACACGGTAAATCTGAACGTATCAAGACGTAATAGCATGCGTTGTGATCACACATTCAGGACGCAGGGCATGGGACAAAACTAAGAGCGCATATATTCTGTTTTTAAAATCGATCCCTGCACTGTGCAAGGGGTATTTCACTACAGCAACTTAGGCTATAGATTTGGAAGTCGTGCAGGATTTTTTCCATGCTTTTACCGGGAGGACCAAACAATATTTACCACTTTCTCATTACTATCTCGCAGGAAGCAGTGATCACAATAGCCTGATCATACTCAGTAGGCTCCATAAACTTGATTGTGCTGGTGGTGATCTTTGGTGCCCTTAGAAGGGAGCTAACAGAGTGTAATGCGTTCCAATTTTGCTCACGGGGTGCAGGGGGTTAAATTTCAGACTTGCGTCGATTCATTCCGAATTTTCTCCATGCCCTGCGCCCTGAATGTGCGATCACAACGCACGCTATTATGTCTTGACACGTTCAGATTTGCTGTGTTGGTGAGTCTTGCAGTGTTGAGTGCATGACATTTAGTAAACTGCAGTAAACTCATACACCAATGTGAACATAAGGAACCCAGCGCGAGAACGCTGTCTCTCCGATCTCAGCCCGTAGTGCTCCCATTGCAACATGTAGTGCCCTCGCAACCTGACCGCAGTCCAACTTCCCGTCCTTGACAAGCTGCCCATACACCTGATTTGCCACCAAAGGAGCGTCGCCATCTTTGATCGACCACATCGTCGCAATCACACTCGGATACCCTGCAGTTAGCATTCCGGCAGCTAGGTGAACCGACTCGTCCGGCAAGTTCTCGTCACCAGTGGCAGTCTGACAAGCGGACAGAAACGCCAGGGACTTGTTTTTCAGTGACCTCCGAGCAATATCATCTAAGGTCAGAGTGCCGTTGTGCAGATGAAAGCAGCTTTGAGTTGGGTTGTCACGATTTTGTGAGCCATGGCACGCGAGATGGACACACTCGTACTTCTCCATGTCATCTAGCACGGCTTCAGGAGTAGCTTGGCTGTTCTCTAGTTGCATGTAAGGTAGGCCTTTAACGTGCTTCTTGATATGAGCAAGTTCATGCCTAGTGCCCGGCAAGCTAGATAGCCCGGGCGTGGACTCCTGGCTAACCGCAAGTACTCCGGAAATCGCGGCGGGTAATCGAGATACTCTAGGCAGTAGAGCGCTGAGAGTGGGCGTGTAAGACGTGATGGCGTAGTCAAAAATGCGGTCCTTCCCAGACCCATAGTCGCCGGCAGCGTGAATGGGTAGGAAGGAGAGCGCTCCTGTGGTGCACCATGTAATATGAGGTAACCGGTCGGCCGGTAGCTTATTCTACAGGTAGGTAGGTAGGTAGTTTAGATCTCCTCTGATCAGGCTAATGCGACGTGCACGTACCGTGTATCCCAAAAATCCAAGTACAGGCTTGACAAGTTTGTACCAGAGGGCAGATAGCAACCCTTCAAATGGCCCTCCCGGTGCTTCAATAGTGTTGGTAAACTTGCGTTCCCGGACTCCAGATTTTGCGAGTGCTTTCTGCGTGAGCCGATGAAGTTCGGAAACGGCAATGTGCGACAGGTCAGGTAATGGCAGATGGGATATAAGGCTCGAGTGAGGCAGCAGTATAAGAGCATCACAACTTTTGGGGTGCACATTGACAATAACGACAGGCCCCGATCGGGCAGCTGGCATCAGCTCCTCCGCTTTCTTAGGCCGCATAAAGTCGTGGAATCCAGGCAGTTCTCGAGCTTGGTCGACGAGCCGATTGTAATACTGCACAAGGCGGTGACGATGGAGGGTGGCCTGTTCCGAAGAGATTGTGTAGACCCCAGTGTGGGTCGCATCCGGGGCGCACCCGTTTGCAAGTTCAAGGTCTTTGGCCACCCGTTGAAGTTCCTGCGCAAGCACTGGGTTGGTTTCAGCTAGAACATCGAACGACATACGGAGCTGTAATGACTGATTCCAAACAATTGCCCGCCCCTCCTCGAGCCACTCCAGAGCTATTTTATATTCCTTCGATACGATAGCAGCAGCAGCAGCCTCGGTAGCCACAGCACCAATATCAGCTATCTGCTCATACCGACGATTGACCGTTGTGCCAAGCCAAACTACTTCCGATAAGAGCTGCATAGTTTTGCTGTATGCACGTAAAGCGGCCGAACAATCACCCATGGAGAGAACACTTGCCCATTTTCTTGCAGCTGCAAACCTGGGGCTAGGTGAACCAATCGTAGAGTGGGCAGCAGCTTCCAAGTATCCGATCGCCCTATGGATATTTCGAGCCTCCTTAAAGTATGTCAAACGCGCTAAGAGCGAGTTTCCAAGGGCGAGTTGGGTCTCGGGTAGCACATCAGCCTGTCGGCAAAGATACAAGGCATGTGTGAAGGCTTCAATCGCACTTTCGTTGTCCTTGGGCTCTCGAGTAAACCTAAACCGAGTTCGCAGAAATCTGCCCAGGCTTAAGAAGGAATGGGGTTTGCTGATATGTGTGTCAGGAGTAAGGGCAACCGCCCGAGTTTGCCAATCAATTGCCCGACCGATGTCTTCTAGCTCCCTGTGATGAATGAATCGATCGGCATATGCTGTAGCCAAGTTGTGCAGTCGGTCAGGCAAATCTGGGTCTCCCTCTGGGGTGAGGTGAAGTGCTCTAGTAAGATAGTCGATTGAGTTGGTCATATCTTCTAGTTCGCCCAGGCGACGAAATCGAGACATATACGAGGTTCCTAAACTGCTGAAACGACTTGGCATATCTGTATGCCCCGTTGGGGTAAGCTGGATTGCTTTTAAATGACAGTCAACTGCCTTGTTCATATCCATTCGTTCGCCTAGACGCACAAATCGGGCGTGATACGAGCCGCCCAGGTTGCTGAATCGACGAGGCATGTCTGGGTGCCCCTCTGGAGTGAATTGAAACGCTTGAGCGAAATAGTCGATGGCTTTGCTCAAATCCTCTAACTCGCCCAGGTGACGGAATCGAGACTCATACGCCTCGCCTAGGTTGAATAACCGGCTATGCATATCCGGGTGCCCCTCTGGAGTAATCTGCAATGCTCGAGTGTGGGATTCAATTCCGGTGCTCAGATCCTGCAAATTGCCTATATTCTCGAAACGAAGTATATGCGAATTGGCCAGGTTGCATAATCGAGTAGGCATGGCCGGGTGCCCTTCTGAGGTGAGTTCAACCGCTCGAGTGTGGCAGTCAATGCCCTTGTTCATATCCTCCAACTTGCCTCGATGCTCGAATAGAGTTAAATAGGTGTTTCCCAAATTATTGAATTGGCTAGGCATGTCTGGATGTCCCGCTGGGGTGAGCTGGAGTGCCTGGCTATGGTAGTCGATTGCCTTGTCTATGTCCGACACCTCGCCTAAGCGCTTAAATCGATACATGTAAGAAACCCCTAGGTTGCCAAGTGTTAAAGCCCCGTCGTGGTCCGATTCGAGAACAGTAGAGCAAGCTCGAGTTTGGTAGTCGATTGCCCTTTGAAGACCGTCTAGATCACCCAATACCTCGTAACGGCAAATAAGAAGCCTTCCAAGCTCTGCCGTCAACTGAGCATAACGAGGATGCTTGTCCCCCACAGAAGAAATGATCGCATATTGACATTCGATAGCCGAGTTTATGTCTGCAGTCCCTCCAAGTTTCTCGAATCGTATTCTGTGTGCCGTAGCAAGTGCTTGCAGGGCCACAAGCCGCACATTACGGTCCCCCTGACCCACTCGAGCGGCTATGGTCAGGCATTCGATCGTGTGATCGATTTCTGATGCGGCATCTTGGACGGTAGCCTGGGTCAACAGATTGTGGCTAAGTATGAGCAGCGGAATTAGAAAATCTGTGCCGTTTTCCATGGCGATGATACTTTCATGGCTACAGCACAGAATCAACCGGTTGAGAGTCGGGAAGTCGACATCTTTGTCATTTGACACTAGCAGTATATCCCATATGGCCTTCATTTGGGCTTCCAGAGAGCTGTTTCCACTCGAATTGGCTATTTCGTTGGTTCGATTCGTCGCCGTATCAATCGCTTCTGCGTCAACTGTAACGCTTGAACGTCTAGGATAAGACATCCAACTAAGCTTCCCATCGGTTTCTGTCAAGTTCACCTCCTACCGTTGCGGGACATAACACACGCCAGGATCATCCTCCGGAGTTTTAATCTGATCGTATTGATACTCGTTCTCGGATTGGGGGGCACTGCACAGATACTCAACATGCTAAAAAATTGACGTAGTGGCACTCGTACTAACCTTTTTGTGTCCCCTGTATTGTCGAAGGCATGATGAGTAGATTCCATTCCCTCGGCGGTTGAGATTCGTATCCAAGTCAAGGTCTCTATAACGTAGGGACAAGAGCAACCGTGGTACCGTTCACACCCAAAGCTTCTTTTGTATGCTAGAGAAGGCGATCCCGAGCATTTAGGTGCTCTTCGTTCGACCTACTCAGAGCTAGCTTCATCGTTCATAGCCTTGGAGCATTGGTCAAGCGCACTTCGGACGCCCCTGATGCTATTATTGGGGGTCGTGTTCAATATGTCGAAGTGATCAGCACCCCGAGTACGTAGCGCTTGCTTAGCACTGTCATCAAACTCGATCAAGTTCTCTGCTAATCGTTGGAATATTTTTAGTCACATTCGGGGTTTTCGAACACAGCAAGCCCAGTCCGCATACATGTACCTAATACCTAATAGATCAGGTTTTACCCGTGCCACAGCATGATGAACAGAGGTGGAACTATACCTGCGTCTACGCTACCGAATAGCCCCTCGTACCTGTGCTGATACATGTGCAAACAAGTCGGCACAGTGCGCCACTCAACACTATTATTTGCCGACGATCGCCCTCGCTCGCTCAAACGAATCTACTTAGCAGATGACTTCCAGTTACTAGGAGATACAATCAAATGCGTAGGTGAAGCGGCTACATATTCAGTAGCAGGCATTGTGGTACAAGTAGCGGTATAGGGCCGCCGCACGGCTTCCTACTACGGATTACGAGGTGACTGTGCCCTAGAAGTGAGATACTTATGTTGCACGCTCTCCCTAGGTCTTGCTACACACCGCTGAACACTTAAAACTCTGCTCATTCCCGAATAAGTGCCCCATCAGAATGCAACCGGCAGGGATGAGGAGTTCCTCATGTGGACGAGCGCTTCCGGCTGTTAACGAGGATTTTGGTGACAGGGATGGTTGGAAGGAATCATTTCCTGCGAGTAAGGCGGATTAATGCTAAAGATATTTGATTACTTTTTTAAAATAGAAAGACGCAATATATGAGGTCAGCGAACGAAGTGCAAGAGTTTCGCTCCCGACCAGCGAATCGACTAGTTCATGGAGGTTCTACGCACGAACTCGCCGCTTGCAACAAAGCGAGTATCCGAGTGATATTGTCGCTTCTGTTGACTAATCCCACCTCTGCCTATCTCGTAATCAGCCGTGAAGCCGGTATGATAATAAACTCGCCCATCTGGGTCAGGAGCGTATTCTATTCTAGTTGAGACTCTCCCTTCGGTCACATTTCGAAATGATTCACTCGAGTAGCAGCACGCACAATAGTGATATAGGGGACGAACGTCGTTCAACCCCGCGCGCTCGTCCAGAGGCTTCAAATCCCGGAAATAAACAATCACTTCATCGGCCATCCATTCTCTTATCCTCGCCTCATTCCAGTCCGGATCAACCCCTAGGCCGGACTTAACAGAGGGTACCTCCGGTAAGTTCAATTCTCTCCACCGTCTTTCCCAAATCACACACGATTCCAAGTTCCGTCAAATGCTCAGCGAAGCTGCCAGCATACCTGTCATTACCGAAATACAGCCAGCCAACAAATAGGTCAAATAGAAACCTAAGCTAGAAGCATCAGCTTATATCTCGTGTGTTAGAAGGACTAAGATTATATAGGTACGGCAATGGATAGAGCGTCATACAGACTACAGAACACATATGGGGTCGCTCAGTTTAATTTAAAAACAGCGGAGCTATACGTGAAACAAATGTGGAGGTACATGCACTTGCTCGGGGAGAGCATGTATGCACATTTAAACAAGCCGAAAAATATACAGGTCAAAGTTAAATTATTCAAATTGTACCCTACACAGTAGCTAAGGCCTTTTAGTACCAATTCTGTGCTTTAGACAGTTCCCCCAGCCTTTTTCTGGTGTG
Source organism: Ceratobasidium sp. C01 (assembly GCA_025200755.1). Taxonomy (NCBI): domain Eukaryota; kingdom Fungi; phylum Basidiomycota; class Agaricomycetes; order Cantharellales; family Ceratobasidiaceae; genus Ceratobasidium; species Ceratobasidium sp. C01. Next base: position 9,157 of record JANWGL010001799.1, read on the forward strand.
CACACATAGATAAGCTCTCAAAATAGTACCAACGACTTTTATACACTTTTACCTCACAGATACTTGGTATTACGGTCTGCCTGTCTCACGTCTGGCAGCTCTCGGATAGCCCTATTGGACTATATAGCCTGCTGTTCCCGAATGTGTCCGAGTCAGGAGTACTAAGGGGTATATGCGAGTTTGGTACCTAACTCAAAAAACCAGTCAGATATACCCCCACATTTGTTTCACGTATAGCTCCGCTGTTTTCAAATTAAACTGAGCGACCCCATATGCGTACTGTAGCCCCTATGCTGCTATGTTCATTGCTGTATCTATATAATCTCCGACCTTCTAACACACGAGATATAAGCTGATGTTTCTAACTTAGGTTTCTATTTGACCGGTTTGTTGGACAGCTGTATGTAACCAATAACTGGGCGCCCATCACGGGTTACATCAGAGAAAACCTCTATCTCAGCAAAGAGCCAGAGGTTCTTGGGCTCATTTTGGCTCTTTTTTAATTCAGTAAGTGGCTCTTTGGGCTCATAAAAAGAGCGCAAAGGGGTTCTTTGGTTCTTTAGCTCATTTGCCGCTTTAAAGCGGTAAATGAGCCAAAATGAGCTCCAGTCTTCCTCCTGATGCTATGGGATGACTGAGACCGATAGGTGAGCTACTTATCTGGCTTCTCTATAACCTGCTCTCCCAAGGTATTTCTAGGGCGCGAGCCGCTAACCGCCCTATAATTCTGACCACTCTCGAGTAGGTGCTATTGGAAAGGGACCAGCAGGGATGGAAGAAGCCCCTGAGAAGGGATAAAAACGCGCGGTGTCCGACAGGGACGTCGTGGCGGAAAGAATTGATATAGACCAACACCTGCGAGTGGAACGTATTCGCACTTAGACTTGACGATTAATGTTTGGCGACCAGAAAGGTGCAATACACGGTGATGTTGGACCGTTTGCGCGCTCTTGACACGCGTATGGCGGGCAAATAAACTACGTACCAGCCGCTTGGGGGACATGTAGGCATTTTTTGTGTGAATACGCTTCCCCTGTCAGAGTCCGTACGTCGAGCATTATCTCTACTTCTAGTCATCAATTCTAAATTGGCTTATATGAGAGTCTGTGTTAGGATCGATACAAGAAACGCTCCTTACACGTGTTCCAGTTACACCTATTCCAATAACAGAACAGGTACGAATTATAGTAGGAATAAAGTTCATCCAATACCGTTCGTCTGTCCGGACGCTTCGCGGCCCAGACATAGGCACTCATCCCGTTGTGCGCTCTTATTTCCACCTTGCATTTTACCTCTTCACCCTATTACGAACCAAGCGAAAGTAGAACTAGCAGAGCATCTCCCGGTAAGCCCAATACCTCCTGTTGGCTTTCTTGGCTCATCCCCTGCTCTAGGTCTTCTCCCAGAGTCGGGCGGATTCACCCGCGTATTGTGGACTTTGGGATACTCGTCATCGTCTCCCCTGCGGTTATTACTCCCGCGCCAATGCAGCACCGGTGATTCAACAGGGGCGTTCATAAAGCCCTTTGGAATGCTGCAAGAGCCCGAATCCCATTGGACGACGATGGGTACATGTACGAGAGCTGCAGTCCCAATGCGAATGCTATCCCACCTATGAGTACCGCATGGTAATCAAGGTGCAGTGCAAAAAACAGGCATGGCGGTTGAACCGGTCAGACCATTCGCTTGCCTCGAGGCTGTAAGAGTGAGAGCTATCAGGGCCCACAGCGACCCGCGCGTGATAGTTGATTGAAGTATTATGACGATCGAGAACAAACGTTATTTATAAATCTACCCCACTACTACCAGTATCCCGGATAATTGTGACCCAAGACCATTCGTACACATTATTCAATCTAACTAATCCATCTGAATACCGCCATTTATTGATATGCATTGACCTATATATAATATGAGTTTGTTTCCGACCGTTACATGGGCTAAAACCGCAATCACGCACCGTTTATGTTGTCAGCAGCAGGGCTAGCGAGGAAAGAGACAATCGCTGCAATTTGTTCCGGTGTTGTCTTTTTCGCTGTCGGTGTCATCTGCATCAACTAACGCGACAAAGCCACTCTTAGTTCGGCCCAAAATTAAGTCAAGCCCATTAAACTCACTTGTTTATCTATGGGATGTTCCTCTGCTCCGCCCATGACGCCTTGGCGCCCTATTTAACGTGAGATGATTAGATATAGCGGACAACATATGTAACCAATATGTTAAACTTACACATCGAAGTATCAATAGGGCCAGGCGCATACGCGTTGACGGTGATCCCGTGAGGTCCCCACTCTTGCGCACCTGAGTGCGTCAAGCTTCGGATAGCAGCTTTGCTCATACAATATGCTCCAAACGCCGGAGGTGCTAGCGATTATTCAACGAGTTTAGCCAAGCGGCTTCAGCTAATAGCAAAAGGTGCATACTGAGCTTTGCCGCTACACTACACGCTCCAATGATCCGTCCGTATCCTGCTGGGACCATGACGCGGGCAGCGGCTCGATAGCTGTGAAAAACACCTTTGACGTTAACCGCGAAGTGATCTTCGAAGTCTTGGCCGGGAACTGATCGGGCATATATCAGCGATGTATTCTTATCAGCCAGCCAGCGTGTAGCATACCATCAAGAAGGTAGCCTAGTTTTGCTATCCCTGCATTCGCAACCATCTGCCCGACAGAAATTAGTAATTTTTGATTACCGGAAGTATGCAATAACATACCACATCGAGACCACCAAAATTGTTTACGGCCGTATCTACCAGCGAGTTTACCTGGTTTTCGTCCCTCACATCACATACTACATTTAACGACCCCCGTGAAGAGGGGTTTGGCAGGGATTTGTAGATCCTTGCGCATTCGTCCTTCACCGCGCTCAGAGTGCTCTGGCTTCTATGAAGATCTCCGAGGACCAACGAGTAGCCATCCGCTGCCAACCCTGTCAAAATCTTTGTTAGTTAATAGATCCTGATCAGAGTAGGAATTGTCATTACTTAGTGCGATTGCTCTGCCTAAACCTAGATCATTAGTCGATTGTCAGTCATTTGTTTACCATCAAGCGTTTTATCTGGTGGCTGCGAGCGTACGCACCTCTTCCTGCGCCGGTGATAACCGCAACCGAAGACCTAGCGATCTTACCCGCAGACATAACGAATAGTTGGACAGGAGTGAAGAGGTGGCTTGTATCAACCTAGCAGAGGGGGGGGGACTCCAACGGGCGGATCATGTCCGACTGGGTGACAGTGGTTAATTTATGCTGCAGGACAGTGACAGATCAACGGATTCCCGCTGTGGGGCGCATGTGCTACGTAATTTATGTTTCCTTGATTGGTATACTCTTGGGGAATCGTGGCCGTGCTACGTACGGACCAATCCGTTTCAGCTTGATAGAGGGTGGCTTACCAGCTTCCAAGAAGGGAAGTTATAGTCATCTGGCAAGTACATTTAGCTTTATAAAGCATAGGGCCATCACGGAACCGTCGACGTGCCTGCGCCCTCAGCGAATCCGATCTCGCGTACACGGGACGATGGAAGAAATGTCACCGACTGCGGCATATGGAAGGTTGTCGGATCCGGGAGGTTGGTTGTCCCGGACCGACAAGCGCTCAAATCTCCTTCGGAAGCGTTTGCGCCGGTATTATATATGGCTCCCCGGTACCTTAATTGAGGAAGAAGCTGGATTATTGCCTAATAGGGCCGCCTCAGATACCGGAGGCTGCATTTTATTCCTTTGAACGAGTCCCTTGACCTTCTACTTG
>JANWGL010001800.1:0-12765 GCA_025200755.1 Ceratobasidium sp. C01
GGCTGGGCCGTTCCAGGGGCACACCGATTCGGTCACCTCTGTGGGATTCTCGCCCGACGGCACTCGCATCGTCTCTGGGTCGTGGGACAAGACCATTCGGGTGTGGGATGCACGCAGCGGGGATATGGTGGCTGGGCCGTTCCAGGGGCACACTGATTCAGTCAACTCTGTGGGATTCTCGCCCGACGGCACTCGCATCGTCTCCGGGTCCAACGACAACACCATTCGGGTCTGGGATCCCACTATTTCCAACACAAATGACGCCGAACTTCTAAAAAACTGGGCAATGGATGAAGCTGGTGTTGTTACAGCTCAACAAGGACGGTGCCTGGTTTGTGTCCCTGCTGATCTTCATACTGGGCTTATGTGGCCGCAATGCACGCTTTGTATATACAGTAAGGGTTCTCTCAGGCTTGACTTTGCTGGCGTTCCATTAGGAACAGATTGGGTTCAATGTTATCAGTGCTAGTTATGTACTCGAGAATAACAAATTTTAGATCCTCTGTAAATTCGGGCGCTACAAGACACGCCCGGGTGCGCCCATGATGGTTCGACTAGACTGATAAGGTCTGTTATAAAATCACTCAGGTTGGCTCATTGTGACCCTCCTATACGAGACAACAATAAAAATTCAAGAGCTGAGGTCGAGAAGCCTGAGGGGACACGCTTGTTAGCCGTTAACCCCGTGACGTCACCAGGCAGTCAGGGTCCTTGGGTTATGTATCCAGTCTCTCCGGACGCTGACAACCAACTCCTACATGCAAACACCCAGGCCCCAGAGCACGGACACCAATCCCAGTTCCACACCCTGTTTTACTGAAGCCCCTCTCGGGTGCGTGTTCGAATATCGAACGGATCGAGTTCTACCCGAGTACCAGAGTCGATATTGAAGACGATTATAGGTCGGATAGCCTCCGGCATGGCTCGCCCCTGCGGTACTTTGCGTCCCTGATCAATTCTCGCAAAGGAACTTCTAGCATTACAGTCGTTGGCCTCGGCGGCCTAGATAGTCTTAGTGCATTTCTCCACCTCCTGAAACCCTCGATGCCTGGACGCGGAGAGCGTCCCATAGATCTCCGCCTTTCGCTTCCTGACCGTTCATTCGCTTCCTTGACGCACTTGTCACTTGTCTAGATAGACCAATATACTATACTGGAGTCATGGGCGTCGTACCTTTAACCCGACACTTGACTTTACCCGCTCTCAGCCGACGGTTCAACTTCACGCATACTGGTTATCATGACAGAAGTCGTCAAGGTCATTCCTGGCTCTCTCAAGACCTGCCGCTATTTCTTCAAAACTTCCTTTTCTCAAACGGTTCGGCTAAGACCCGGGATAAATCTCATGTCTCGGGCAGCGGCGGTCTTACACTGTCACAAGAGCCCCTTTGCTTGAGATAAAACCTAATTCAATCCGGAATACCTCTCCCTTTTTGGCCTTGATTCCGAGCTCAGTTTCGTCCGGCGTATCGTGACCCCATATCCATCGTTAATCGAACCACAAATGCCCGACTTCTTCGTGAAGAACCCCAATCTGTTCTTGTTCGCTCACATTCCTAAGCTGGGGCATCTAGGTTTGTGGTTGTCCCTTTCCGATTTTTCTTCGCAGTGGCACTTGTTCAATAGATCCGTTGAAACTCTAGAGGGCACTGCATCAACCGCTTCTATGCCAAATGTTGTCGACCCTGTCCGGGCTGCTAAGCATGATTTGTGTTTATACGGCATGACCATCACCCGCTGGACCCCTCACTGTAGGTTTCTGCTTTCATTGCGGTCAAACCTACGTCAGATGGCCCGGCCGGTTCGAGGACGTTTAGAAATGTATAGGGGGTGTGCTTTCGCAGAGGGAATGAAATGGTATAGGAGTTTTGTAGATGACCGTAACGATGCGATGCGCAACATGCGGCTAGGCGAGACGGAAGGAAATAAGCTGCGAGAAGTTTGAGTAGTTTTAATGACTTGTAAACACGGGTTGCAGTTGTATGTAGAGCTCAAGACGTAGTTTCAGCTAGCAGATCATTACATCGTAGGCTTCGGTATATAACATAACGAACAGGATGCGGATCGCATGTCCGCCATAAAGGTAATTCAGGCAAAGAATCAAATACCAAGGTGTATATATGGCACCCACAATGTGAACACCTTTTCTCCCACCTGTTCACGCAGGCGTGCCGCGGCTATGTGAAGTGCTTTCGCCGCCCTTCTATTACACGGCTTCCCTCCTTCCAAAAGCACCGCATATACCTCCTCCGCGATCAATGGTTCATCAGCATCTCGAATCGACCACATCGTCGCTATCACCGTGGAGAACCCAGCCATCAGCATCCCAGCTGCGAGATGAACTGCCTCGTCAGGCACCGTTTCATCCCCCTTGACTGTCTGAAAAGCGGACAAAAAAAGCTAGACCACCACGCTTGAACGACTTTTGCATGATGGTCGCCAGACTGAGTGAACCGTCGTGTATATCAAGGCAATAATTGGTCATAGCGCAGCAGAATCGATAGGAGTGAAGGTTACTTCAGAGAGGGTGTGAGTGAGTTTAGTAGAAGCGAACCAGATGCCGAGTGGCGACCAAAGTACTCAGGCTGTAGGAGGTTGAAATTGATAGGTGGAACACGATAAAGTGGCAGAGATTTATACGACAAGTACGCATTCGGCCAACTGGCCATTCAGAAATAAGGGGATTCTGAATTTTGGGAATCGGCGCTGGGCAGTGAGCACAAGGCAAGCGGTCGTCGCACCCGCATAGGATCCCAACGGCGACGCGCGAACAAAGATCCAAGAATGAGATCGAGGCGCGCATAGACCCGATACCCGAAGTCGATAAGTCAGCGAGGCGACATTCACAGAGCCGTCAAGTCCCGTAACATCAGCATTCGCCGGCACTGAGTCAAATCGTCTTCTGGTGTATAAACGTTATGGTGGAGGCGTGGGGCGAGGATTTCACGGGACAGGGACGTACATAAATATATGACTATTACGACGCGCACAAGTGCCGGTATGGCGGATACGATCATGAGGATTCTAGTAGAACGTCAGCTCGTTTGTGTGATAAGCATAGGAGTATATATAGAGAAGAGAACGAGGGAGCCACGCACGGGGAGCTAATTAACCTCGACGCACGCAGATTCCGACGGCGAACGTAGTCGCAGTGAAGAAAATGTTCAGCTATCGAATAAACTATTACCGACGGTCTTTAGCTAACCTAGAATGCGAGGAAAAATGAAAGCAAAGACCCACCAACTATACACCTCCAGCCGTTGCTTCGACCCAACCTACTTCCCACCTCTCCAAATCCACCCGTCCTTCCACCATTGATGTTATAGATAGTGCGCGGATGAGTAGCCAAGGGCGCGCCTCACCCTGGCGTCTTCACCTGATTTGCGGTGAACGGGCCGGCGGGAAGTAATGGGGTCCGACCGTATATTTTGTATGCCCGAAGAGGTGATCGCATCCTCAGTCGATTAAGGCGGAGGATGTGCAATCAGCGCATGGGATATTCTCCGTTTGAGCAGGGAGCAAGATGAACAAGGTGGTAGCCTCGTGACGTCACCATGCGGTCAGCATTCAGGGTCCGATGAGAAGTCGGTGCCAGGCAAACAAAGGCCGACAACCGTCGCACCGCCACCATCATCAGCGACTGACTGAAGGAGGATTAATTGCACTAAGTTAACGTCCCCTCGAGAGAATAGAAAGGGGAAATCGTTGCTATCAGCTGTCTGGCCAAGCTACGCTACAATGCAGGGCCGTTTCAGCAATGCTTGAAAAAACATAGCTAGCCTAGCGTGTTTCCGTAGGGTAAACAATAATGTATTTGCGTTTCATAGACGACTTGGAGATAATTTGCACGAGATGGCAGGAAACATAATGCGAGAAGGCTTAGCGGTCCTGGAGCTGAAATAATGCTGCTGGGATATATGCGTGATCTAGACATAAAATTCAAGCTAACAAACCATTACATCGTAAGCTCTGGCATATCTCATAGCGAGTTTTTTTTCTCTTGAATCTGATTTATTTTTGGTCGTTCTGGGGCTACGCACTATGTTGCGAAACTTCCTACAAGTAGAGAAAAGACCAAGACAGGGAGACGGAGGAGAAAAAAGAGCAGGCGGGAGTGGGCACAGGGCCGCAACGAGAACACAAAGAGCCGTACAATAGTAACAAGCGTCAAGACAAGAGAAAAGCGTGACAAAACAGGAGCAGTAATAATGGCTAGGAGAAGACCTGGGACAGACAGAGCGGGATCAGATGCAACTGAAGCAGCCAGTGGCCCCATAGCGAGTTAGAGGCGGGTTGCTTGTCAACTGAAACAACGGCACAATACAGATATTCAGATGCCAAAATGGATATATGGCACCCACAACGTAAACACCTTCTCTCCTACTTGCTCTCGCAGCCGCCCTACTGCTACGTGAAGCGCTTTGGCCACTTGCGTACTATCCGGTTTTCCTCCTTTCAGGAGCCTGGCATACACCTCCTTCGCGACAAGCGGCGCATCCTGGTCCTGGATCGACCACATCGTTGCTATCACAGCAGGAAACCCATTCATCAACATCCCAGCTGCAAGATGGACCGCCTCTTCAGGTAGCGTTTCATCTCCCTTTGCTGTTTGGCAAGCCGATAGGAAGGCTAGATCCACGTGCTTGAACGACTCCTGCATGATGGTTGCCAAGCTAAGTGCGCCGTCGTGAAGATGGAAAGCGGACGCCATCGGAGTCGACGAGTCCTGTGTGGCGTGACAAGCGAGATGGACCCAGCTATGACTCTTAATCGCTTTCAGGACCGCAGCCGTAGTCGCATCCTTTCCCTTGAGCAGTGTGAACCGTATGTCCCGGGCCTGCTCCTTAATGCTCTGGAGCTCCCGTGTCGTCTCGGGCAAAGGCTGGAAGCCAGGTGTGTTCGCCTGACCTACGCCTAAGATCCCCCGGAACTCGTTCACACTCTTGTGTCCACTTGAGGCGAGCAAAGCGCTCAACGTCGGCGTATATGATGAGACTACGTAGTTGTAGACCCGTGACTGTGCCTTGCTGTGGCAGCCGGCGGCGTGAAGCGGAAGAAACGCTAGATGTCCCGTTGTGCACCATGTAATGTGGGGCAGCTCATCCACCGAAGCAGTCTCCTGAGGACAAAATGTGAAACGCCGATGGAGCGATAAGTTGATGAGTGCTAACCATGTAACCAAGAGACTGTAGTATTGGGTGGACAACGTCTGACCAAAGGAGGGACAGCACACCCTCGAATGTGCCTGCTCGAATCCCCTGCCCTGCTTGTATGCCCCTCGCGCGGATACCCTTCCGTTGCAGCAAACGAGACATCTGCTTGTATGCAGCAGCTGCCTTCTTATCGGAGAAATCGGGAAGAGGAACATGCATGATCTCATCTGAGTTTGAGCGCAAAACAAGAGCGTCGCACCGGCTCTCATGGACGTTGATGAGGACCATATCGCCAAACCGAGTAACTCGAAGTAGTTCTGTGGCCTTTCGTGGACGCATGAAGCTCTCGAAACCTGGGATCAGGCGTACTCGCTCGATTGTCTTGTCCCACAGCTCTGCCAGCCGTCGGTGCCTCTGAGCCTGTTGCTCTAGGTTGTGCGAGTCCGTTACTATATCAGAACTCAGAGGTTGCACGGTGCCTGCGTGGTCCAGTTGAGTTGCGAGCTTCGTAAGGCTAGAAGCAAGCGCAGGATCGTACTCGCTGAGTGCACTGAAAGGTGTACGAAGGTTCAGAGTCTGCTGCCACACGATAGAGCGGCCCTGCTCTAGCCATTCGAGTGCCCGATCATATTCTTGAGACCTGATTGCCTCGGCAGCAGCTTCAGTCACGATCGGCCCGATCGAAGGTAAATCTTGGTATCGGCGCTGGACGGTGCTCCCTAGCCAAACTACACTAGGAAGAAGATCCATTGCCATCTCGTAGTGTTCGAGTGCGAAAGCCCTATCCAACTGTATCGCGTATTTTGCGCAATATATCGCAGCGCGAAATCTGAGGCTAGGGCTCCCCGACGCTAGACTTGCCGAAGCATGAAGTGTCTGTATCCCCAGAATCAAATATAGAAAGCTAGGCAGGCGTAAGGATTGAGAGATGTAAGAATGACCTTGCTGAAAAAGTAGTGCGCATCTGTGTACATGGCCTTCGGGGATGAGCACAATAGCTTGGTTCCGGCATCTAATGGCAGCTTCGACGTCGCCAATTCGATTGAGACGATCAAACCGGGCCATATATGAGCTCGCGAGATTGCCAAGCCAGGTAGCTTTATCGAGGTTGGTATCGTGCGTGAAGGAGATTGCCTGTTTCGAATATTTAATCGAGGCATCTAGGTCTTGAATTTTTCCCTCGCTCCTAAATCGCGATAAATACGAGGTAGCTAGATTGTTGAGCCTTGCTGGCTTGCGCACGTCGCCAGCGGCTGTGTTATTCACCGCCTTATCCATGTTTTGGATAGCTTCATTGAGGTCTGCCGGGTCGCCTAGAAGATCGAAGCGAGTTATAAAGGAGATGCCCAAATTATTATACAACTTGGGATTTGGAGCGCTAGTCGTCGAGGGGTGAGCAACAAACCACTGTTGATAGATAATCGCCTGGTCGAGATCGCGCACGTCCTTTAATCGCTCAAATCGCTGATTGAGATAATGGCCAAGGTTACTCGAGATGTGCCCTTTCTCTGAAGAGGCATCAGGACAACGTAGCAAGTCGTCCTTCGCAATGTGAATACACTCGTCAATGTCTGCAATCTCTCCAAAATGATCGAATCGGTCTGCAAGGGCAGCGGCAAGATTCATGCGACAGCGAGCCTTGAATGCAATATGGGTATCAGGAATAAGACTAGCTGCTCGTCGCAAGTATTTGATAGACGCGTCATTGTCCTCTTTCCTAGCAAGAGACATGAAGCGATCCCTAAGTATCAATCCGAGGTTCATTAGCCGCTTCGGATACTCTTCATGCTGACGAGCCCCAATGAGAGACTGCTCCTGGCACATGATGGCATGGTCGATGTCCTGAGTATCTTTCAGTTGTTGGTATCTGTATTTAAGCGAAATGGCCAGCTCGTTGAAGATTCCCGGCAGTAAATCCGAGTTTGGAGGTGCGCGAAACATAGCCTGAAGCTTGAAAGAGAGCGAGAGGTGGATGTCCTCCAGCTGATGGTACACTGAGAATCGGTGAACGTGCACGGCTCCGAGAAGACTGAGGATTGGTGCGATCATATGGTCCGGGGCTATATTGACTGCTTGAGTAGCATATTCCTTCGCCCTGTTGATGTTTTCAGGATCGTTAGTGTGTGTGAATCGCAACATGAATGACTGAGCGAGAGAGAAAAGTGGGATGTGTCTGAGTGGATTATCCTCGGGTGTGAGGGCCAAAGCTTGATTTTGATAATCGATGGCGGTATCCAAAAGTTTAAGATCTCCCAGGCGCTCAAATTGAGCAAAAAGTGAGTGGCCATGGGTGAGGAGATGGGCAAAAGCCATAGTGTTCTCCCTCCGACCGTGGCAATCAGACAAGTGATTCGTCCAAATTGCACGACGCGCGCAGAGTAGACGCCTAATTTTCTATGGTTGGATGGTAATACGTTTCAAGTTTAGGAAGCAAGTAGTAGGCGGACAACTTGCTTTGCTAAAATGTGGGAGCATATGTCAATAATAGCGGTCAAGGTTATTAGTTAGCGCTCCCATTCGAAAAGATACGTTTAGGCGCACCCGCTAGAATATCTCACTAGCTCGATAACAGATGGATTAATCCCGACTCAACAGAGGAGAAAATGCTGGTTGGAGGGGGAAGTCAAGGTCTCGACGCAAGAGTCCACGACCATGTAGATAAATATAGGACAACAACGTTACTTCCATCGCGTAGATCAATGGAAATCAAACCTGTGCACCAAGTGAACTTACCTGTTGAGGGGTTTGCCGTATGTAGTAATATTGCTCACCAGCAAGATCGGCGGTCGCTCTTTTTGTTACAAGTGGCAGGCTGTCGCGTACTTTCAACTTATTTACTTGTCAGTGCGCTGAAGCTAGGTTAAAAGTGTTTAACTGCTAGGTTAACAATCTTCCGCTTTCAGGGACGCGTTGCGCCCGTCACTCTTGGCGACAAAACGAGCCATGTCAGGTGGCCAAGAAGCAGTGTTTATCGACTGTTATAGTATCAGTAACTGGCAACAGGTGACCCATCTGTGCGACACACTGGGATAGTTCCAGAACTTCAAACACGAGGACTGCCCTGGTGCTCTTCATCTATCGCCATCGAACATATGTACCTGTACCTATCTCACGCATAAGATCATGTAGGCCCTTCCAAGCGATACAACATACATCCATTCGTCCTAATACCCCAACGCCATCCCACACTGTGGACCCAAATGCTACGGGAAATCCAGGTAAGTCCCGGTCCACAGGTCCTCCTTCTTGCATCGCCATCTTGAAGTACCTGGCCTATCATTTTCTTCAACGAACGTATCGCACAGCAGTAAAATCTCCTCAAATCGGTAAACGATTCGCCCACCCCACCAATCGAAGCGATCTCAGATCGCACACAAAAATCCCTTCAAAGCACCGACGCATATATTCGCCCTCCTGAAGTTACTATTTATCAACAACCGTCTAAACTAGAGCCGGAATCAAACTCAAAATCCCAACACCACGCTCGTGCAGAATCAAAACGGCAAATGGGTAGAATGTGATTATCGTCAATGAAGAGAATTGAGGAAGAAAAGTGGAAACGAAGAAACCTAAATAGAGAAAGAGATAAGAGGAGGGAGGAAAACATGACTCGTCGTCGACATGGCCCAAAATTGCATATGGTTATGGGCATATATGATCGTGTATCGAGGAGTCGGTGATCACGCAGTAAGACCAGAGTGGCATTATGATGAAAGGTAATGTGTAAAGGTATCATGTAATTCGTATCGAGTCTGTACATACAAATAGGTAAATAAAATAAGGCATAACTCACCACTATGGTCCGTGACGCCCCCAGCTCCAGCAGCAACCGGGTGCTTCACTTTCTAAAAAAATCCTAAAAATAAACCAACTTCCGGCAATACGAACTCGACCGAGAGCCTACCAAGCAACGTCAGTAGCTGCCTACACAGTATCCAGTCAGTTCGAGGTCCTTAACGCTGTCGTTGGTGAGAGCGTGCTTGAGGGAAGGGCGTTAGTTCCACCAGTCGATCGTGGACATAGAGGTACAGAGGAAGGGGGCTGTCGAGGCAGAGAGAGCGAGGCGGACCACGTACAGACGGAAAATAATTCGAACAGGGTATGCATGAGCTCAGAGAAGGGGAACCAGACGGCAAGTGGCTAGTCCGTGTTCTCGGGCTGTGGGAAGTGGAATCTATAGGTGGAAACGCAATAGGTTGGATGGGATTTATGGGACAAGCACGCATTCAGCCATCCGGTTGTTCGAAACCATGACGGATCCAAAATTGGATCACCGGCCTGAGTGGTTAGCACGAGATAAGCAGGCGTCGCGCGCGCATACAGACCCGACGGCGACGCGCGAACAAAGCTCCCAGAGCGAAAGCGAGGCACGTAGGCAAGTATGACATCCAAACGAGCAGCACGGAATCCAAGCAAATCCGACATAGGTTCGGCAGCGAGGCGCGCGGGATTGTCGTCAAATGTAATAAACCCTCCAGCATGCACGTAGATCCAACGCCCGAGGTTGATAAGCCAGTAGATGTGTCGACGAGTAGTTCGTCCCCGTGACGCCACCGTTCACCAACGCCTAGTCAAATCATTGTAGGGTGCGTGGAGGCCAAAGTTAGGAGTTGCGTGTGGGGAGTCAATTTTGGAAAGGTCCAAGCATGGAGGTGTACGGATACGGCTGACACGGCGCGTACGAGCCCCTGGGTGACGAATACGATTCCGAGGGTTCTGATGCAACGTCAACTCATAGGGACAATGAGTGTAAGAGCGTAGGTTGAGGAAAAGGGCGAAGGAAAACACGCACGATTGAGACTCAAACGTCATGTGCCAATTAAATTCGACGCATGCTGATCCCGACCGCAAAAGTAGTCGCACTGAACGCAATTTCAAGAAGCGATTAAACTATCGCCAGTGTTCATCAGCTATTCCAGAGTGCAAGGAGAAATAGCAGCAAATACTCACCAACAACACATGATCAGTTGGAGGACATATAGACTCAGTCGTCGTTTCTTCCTATTGCACACCCCGCCCGCCTAAGAGCCCTGCGAGGCCTTTTGTAGCAAGAAGCGGACGTTCAACTACTATTCCTTATAGCTTTCGCTCGCCTTTTCTGCTTTGTTGGTTTTAATGTGAGGCGGGAAGGTTGAAGGAGGGCGGGGAGCCGGATGGGCAAGGACATAGACGCGCAATGTTGTCGTTGGTGGAGGAGAAGATGAACCACTAAGTCCCGTGACGTCACCATGTTTGGCGCTCAGGGTTTGATGCAGGGTCGGTGCCTAGCAAACAAGAGCCAACTACCGTCACACAATGCGAACGGGCGACCGGCCTGCAGGAGAGTGAAGTGAGGCGGTGGTTGCGTATGGAACGTGGGTAATTTATTTGCGTCAGGCGTTGGAACCGACGAGTCGCGTCGAGTCATGACTTACTTCCTAATCATCGCGTTTCCATAAACTTTCATTCGATAAAACCAGACCATCATGTCCCCAAATATCACAATATATTTTGCTTCTCTCATTGACCATGCAGTCCTCGGAGCTCCGATAGCAACTAAAGCTTCGCGCTCTGATTTTTTTTTTTCAATGTCTTACACTTGATCTGTAACTTGCTTGAGGTTTCTGAATGAATTTCGCTCGTGCTGACTTGTAGGTCGATGTTCGCTACGGCCACGTCTTATATTTGATCAAGCATCGATGGACCTCAGGTCCTGAACAAACTGCTAGTTGAAGCGACTGAGGCGGCAAAAACTAACACGGTTTCTATTTGACCGGTTTATTGGCTAACTGTATTTTATATGCTACCCGCCGACTTCATGGCCGACATGTCAACAGACCGACTCCGTTGTGGTTTCTCCCTCGGTTATGCATATCTGTGTATACAGTCGCACAGTTCACTCTTTCCGAGCTGGGTATCGGCGATGTTGTGTCTTACGGCGCTCGCAGCATGGAGCTCGAGTCGATCACAATGCGAACTGCTGGTCGGAACCAGAAAAGGAAGGAGGAGGGAAGATGTGGAAAGTCCTTTTCCTTTCCTAGCTCTATCAGCAGACCAATACTTCAGTGACACTTTCCACCAATGAAGAATGTGTCTGATGTCCCATAGGCGAGCTAGCAGCGTGTTCGCTAAACCTTTCGCCCAAAATTGGCAATGGTGCTGAAACGGTCCTCAAAATCTACGGGGGACGGTCACATAAATGCCGGCCAGAGTGCCCTTCAGGTTCTTTTGCACAGCAAAAGATCTCTGACAGATTTTGGATCATTCAATTCCGCTCGATATTGGAGAAACAATGAGTGGCCAGTTTCCCGATCCTGGCCGGCTGCCGGATCGGTGACGGTATCCCAGGACACCGGACGTATCCCAAGCACGCGCTGATTGAAACAGCCAACTGGCTTGAGACCATAAGCTGGTTTGCCGTCGTTCAAGATGATTCTAATCTTGGAGGACAATAACAAAGCTTGCAAAGTAAGGATATCGTAATATTGCGGCATATCAAAACATGGATCAAATCTCAACGAACCAGTTTTCAGAACGGATACAACAACCGGCCACAAAGCGCATTTTTCAAGTTGACAAGGAGATGGTCTGGCGCAGATCCAGACAGATAGTTTGAACAGAGAAATGTTCGAATTTTTTCTGATATGTCGACGGACACAGGAACTCGTGCGTGCATAAAATTTCAACAGTTTGGGAAGAATTCCCAAAGTCTTTGGAAATCCGACTAGGCGCGTGGTATAGATTGTATATCAGGTACATATATGCGAATAGAAAAAGGTTTTCACAAATCTTTCAGGCCAAAACACTTTCCAAAGTATATATATGCGCACTTTAATGCCGAAAGCGTACATAATATGTCCAATGTAAGACTCGCAGTCAACTCTAAGTCAGAATTAACCTCTACGGCAATCGTCCACCAACAACAACTCCACAAGCCAGTGCCTACCGTTTGTGGCTGGCGGCAAGAACAGCATATGGAGGTATTGTTTCTAATTCAGTTCAATGGATAACGACGGCGACAGTGAGCCTCCGCAAAAACGAGCACGTCGGGTAAGATTGGTTTGAATAGTTGGAGCTTGACTAATTCACTTACAAGGCTACTGTGAGGGAGAGACATCCCGGAGTCAAAGGGAACTCTCTTGGGCTACCGAAAGATACATATAACAAATTCAATCGACCGCGGCCTTCAGTTTGCGCCTTTTCCTACTAGCCCTTGCCTCTGGTCATCTCGTTCAGCCTCACCAATGGGAGACTTCCCACCTGAATCCCTACTTGGCCCTCTCCGCTCGTACACTAGGCCCACTGCTTGATCTCACCGTCGGTTATAAGCTCAAGGAAACCACTTAGTCGATCCCTGAGGTTTAATCATGGCACTAGGGTATTTTGTCGTTGCTGGTGAGACTTGGAGAAATGCACAATCACTAAGGCACGTGACTTGTGTAATTTGCAATTGATCGCTACCCTCATCCTTCACCTTCACGTCACCACGACCATTGCTAACCTTGTATCCCCGATTGTCATGACCCCCGTTTTGTCATGTATTTTCTTTTCTTTTCTTCTTTGTTTTCCTTTTTGCCTTGCCGTGTTCTCGTTTCTCGTGGCTCGTTCGTGAGTCACACGTCTGCGGCTGCGCC
>JANWGL010001803.1:0-19605 GCA_025200755.1 Ceratobasidium sp. C01
CGAGTTTATAATGGACATTAGACTGGATTGCACTGGATTGCACCCGATCAGACCCCCGGCGGTCCCGTGCACAAAGAGGCGCTCCAAGTCCGCCCAGGTCCGCCCTCTTAGCCAGCCCGCGCTCCCTTGTTCCCGCACAGAGTTCCAGCATGATGGCCGACCCGCTCCCCCCAAGACAAGAGCCTTTTCAGCTTCCTACTCCCACCTCTTC
Source organism: Ceratobasidium sp. C01 (assembly GCA_025200755.1). Classification (NCBI taxonomy): domain Eukaryota; kingdom Fungi; phylum Basidiomycota; class Agaricomycetes; order Cantharellales; family Ceratobasidiaceae; genus Ceratobasidium; species Ceratobasidium sp. C01. The sequence continues at coordinate 212 of JANWGL010001803.1, forward strand.
CCCCGTCGCCTCCAATGCAACTCGTACCCCCGCTCGTCCCGCCGTCGTAGGGCCCATCTCTCCCGCCACCGGCCTCCCAGATGCCCTCTCACACATCCCCATCGAGTACATCATCGACCGCCTACGGTCTATGGCCCCCTACTACTGGCATAGACCAGAAACCACCAACTGCACTATCAGTTAGTCTTGATATTTCTTCCTTTGTCTTTGTTCTGAACCCAGATGATCTAGTCGTCCCAACCGAATCGCCTAGGACATTTTCTCGAGTAGCGAATGGCCATACATCTGTTGCCGGTACATCGGGCTCGACCACCAACGGCCCGCCCGCCGGGATCCGAGACTCACGCAGGAGCAGTGCCCCTTCGGCCGGTGCCCGTCAGCCTATCCGTGTTCGGGTGCGTTCATTCATGTCCCAAATGAAAGCCTATACTCATGTGTTTATTTGCAGCTACACCAAGACTACCTCACCGCCCAGTCTGCCCTCTTTCGCAACCTCTTCTCCCACTCGGCTATCACCCACCTCGACCCCGCCTCTGCCGGCTCCCGCCCACTGTTCACCTTCTCCTCCATGCGACAGCCCCGTATGACAGGTCCACCAGGCAACCCTACAGTACTTCTCCCTGTTCCAGACCACGCATCCTTTGCCCTGCTGGTCCATTACCTTTATTTCGGCGACACTCGTACCGTCGAGCAGGCGTTGCGGACGGGCGCGGTCACGTGGGAAGGCTGTGTGCGCAACGTCGAGTACCTCGGTTTACGGGACGAGATCAAGCGATTTTTGGGCAGGTGGTGGAGGCTATGGATCGCAGGCGGGGGACAGGTCCGGCAACGTACGACAGACTCGGTCGAGGAGGAAGACGAGGAGGCCGAAGGGGGAGAGATGCAACAAGCGGGCAAGTCTGTGACAGCAGCAGCGGACCGAGAGGCCGAGGGGAGGGAATATGCACGACCAGCGAGCAAGGTGCAGACTGGGCAGGGCCTAGTCGACGCCGACGAGCTCGCGGCCATGCTCGAGCGCGTGTAATGTGCTCGCGTCCCTGTATATGCCAATTACCTTTTGGGCACAGGAGGCTCGCCCGGTCGCCTGCTTGTTATTTTTGGTGAGTCGAATATGCCTCTGGCTCGTTCTAAATGAGGTTCCTGATGGACATGATGTTGTGCGTTGGGCAGTTCATATTACGCTTGCGCGAAATTACCCAGGAGGTCGCCCTCATATCTTACCCCTTGTACCACGTCATTTCTGTCCCGTGCATCTCCTTCGGCAGATCGCGTTCCCTCTGTGCCGTTCTATTCAGTCCCTTCTTGCGTGCCGTGGACCACCCGCCCCTGTTCTACCTACCCACTTGCCCGAGCGTGTTCATCTACCCAACTGTCTCTGTAGGACTCGAGTGCCAGACTGTATTTGTCCCCTGCCTTGTAGTCGCCTGAAGAACAATCCTTTAATAATATTCATTTATTCATCTGTTTTCATTTGGGGTGCTCGAGTCTAAATACAAGATAGGAATCCTCGGCGCAAGAGAACACAACCGCACCAGTCTGGCCCATTAGCTTATTTCTTCACTTGTTTGATCGTCCAGGGGTATCATCCGAATGCTCCAGTCCGGCCTCTGGATGTTACCTTTTCGAGCGGGGAGGGCTTAAACTGGGCGCTGAACCGATCTTATTTAAGATCGGTGCGTTCCATCGTCGCCGAGCGACGTCCAGTATGACCCATGTGGAAATCCGAACTCCGCGATGCTGCTCTCGACCATCTCGGTGCTGTACGTCAAGGGTGGTTAGTGGGCGCGTAAGGGCGATGACGCGAGTGGTGGTGATTAGGTGTGAGAGCGCATTCGGAGTGGGAGGTTGTCGGGATATGTGTAGAGCGCGTTGAGTGTACTGTACTGTACGTACCTGTATCCCTCATCTGGGGACGATGGGACGCGGTACCTCCCTTTACTATCGAGTTGACATGGATTCACGAAATGTTCGTGGAGGTGTTCGGCATATTCCAAGACGTTCCGTTCCATCGAGCCCGAGATAGCGATGTAGTCAATCAAGCTGCGGAACGTGGTTCACGATCGTTTGGCAGCGATCAGTGATTGTGCGTGGGCAGGTTAGTCATATTGGCACTCCAGAGAGTAAGAATAAGAGGATGTATGCGGTCAAAGACGCTAGGAGGGGAGTAAGAGGGGGGACGGGGCCGACACCGTGACTCGGGCATCAGTGCCGTGTACGTGTTTGTACACACAGCCTAGGCGAGTGTCCAGCAAGCTTCTCAACCACCCCCATCAGTCCTCGGTTCATCCCTCCCACTCATCCACACGTATCTCGGCCCCACTCCATCAGAAATCAGAAACGAGAATCACGACGCACCTTAAATGAATCGTGTGCTCACACAGCCCCACCCCGCCCGCATGAAAGCACGCCAATACGCCAAACTTGGCGGCGAGTAGGAGGACGGCGAGGACTTCGCTCACGCCCGCTAAGCGGCACGCGTCGGGTTGGAGCACGTCGACCGCCTCGGCTTGGAGGAGTTGTTTCATTGTGAGCCGGTTGTGCGCGTGTTCGCCCGTCGCGACGCCTATCCCTGTCCCTCGCGCGCGTAGGGCTTTGCGGATGGCGGCGTGGCCGAGAACGTCGTCTGGGGCGGTGGGTTCTTCGATGAACCTATATTTGGCGGCAGGAATGGGCGCGAGGAAGGGCAGTCAAGCGCCGGAGAGAGGGGTTCATGGTGAAGATCGAGAGTGGGACAATGAATCGGTGATCCCATTTCAGAAGGGTGGTATAGAAATGTATACGGTACCATGGTTTTGTCTCTGACAGTTGAGAAACATAGTCGATGGCCTCGGGTACATCCCAAACCTGCTCAAAAGCGAACGATGGTTCCGGAATAACGTCAGTTGAGTTATCAGCGCTAGGGGGCTTTTACGCTACCGAACCTGATTCGCGTCCATCATCAGCACGCACCCGGTCGGGCCTGCGTTTTTCCCGACTAGGCTCGCAGGGTCTGGCTGGGTGTAGCCGGCTGGAAACGACGCAGGGTCGTCTATGATTGAGCGGATGAGCTTCGCCCGTCTTATATCGTCCGTGAGCGAGGAACCGACTTTCATCTATCTTGGCCGGAGAGCAGAAAAGCACAGGTCGGTGAGTTGATGATAGTGTCCGGCTAAATTGCCGTTCACAGCATGGCGTACCTTGAAATGCGTGAACCCCGCTTTGATAGCCTACGAACGGGTCACCGATCAGAGGTTCGTACTCCAGTCGATGATAGACACCAAAAGCACACCTCACGAATCAGCCGGGCGACTTTTTCGTCGTCGTAGCGTAACCATCCAGCTGAAGTGACGTATGCGGGGTATCTGACAGTACCCAGTCAGTGCCCCTTGTGGCTGGATGTAATAGCCGCGCTCGGGACGCACCCTATTTCGCGGGCTCGCTGTTCGCGGTCCGCTTTCGCCGGAGCCTTGGCCCGCAGCATGTCCAGCGCTTCTTGGGGTGTGAGCGCATCTGATATGTATCTACACACGTCGATGTGTCAAGCTGATTGACAGCTGGGCGGTGCCGGAAATGAGCCGCTCACCTAAACGTGGTTGATCGCACGAGTTCTTCCTACGGTTATGTCTAGAAGCTATACAAATGTATACGGGCGGCCGTTTGTCTAACTTACCGGAGACATATCCACGACCAACTTCCAGAGTGGCTTTTTGCGAGCCTTTGCGTAGAGATCCCAGATAGCATTATCGACAGCAGCGGTGGCGAGGTGGATAACGCCTTTCTCCCTAAAGAAGTTCTCGGGTTTATTCCTCAATGTGGAACAAATGTGTATAGACTCACGGACCGATCCTTTGATCAAGGAATGAGTGTTCAAACATCTTCCATTTGGCCACCGGAACTTACCACCGCAGCTGAGGATCAGCTGTAAGCATGTCCCAGGTCTTGCCCATATCCCCGAATAGAGCTTCCAAGTCCTTTCCGACCACGCGCTTGGACACCTCTTGAATGGCGTGGCACACCTATACATCTGTGATGTGAGACATTTGCCACTGGCTTCTACGGGAACGGAGAACGGACGATATCGTTTCCACGGCCTGATGGTGCCGGAGAGGTAAGAAGATGGCTTATCAGGTGAAGAGCAAGACATTACCAATGGTAAAGGTCATTCCGTAACCAGTGAGTGTGCCATCAGTAAAAAGCTTGAGATATGCCGCTGAGTAGTCAACCTCGAGGTTCCTGCAGCGAGCGGTTGAGGAAGAATGACGTTGCGAAGAAAAGGTGCGCACATCGCGTCTGTTCCATCTCCTGTTAGGTTGGTTGGAAAGCGTATATCTAACAATGCTTTGATTGAGCAACAGAGCTGAGGTACAAACTACGCGGACCTACCAAAAGTCTCAAAGTGCGTTATCTTCATCTTGGTTGTTGAGGATCGACGTCGAATAGAGTGGCTATATCGGACACAGATGACAGGTCACGTGCGTAGATCATGTGGCTGTGGGAGTGGCAGTGTCCTGAATATAATGCCTATTCCCCCCACTTGGCTGGGCACAGCACAACCATTCTGTCACGGCCTAAATTCGCCCTATATCAACCTTCAACTTTCCTTCTCTGTCTTGTTACTTCTTTGCTACTTCTTTGCTTCGTTACTCTGATTCGTCCAATCACAAGATTACTAGTTGCTTGACAACTGTGATCGCCTGCTTCGAATCATCGGTTCCGTTACGGCCCCATTGAAAAGACGCCTGTAACCGTGGCTGCATTTTCTATTTTACAACCATCGCTGTAGAAAAATGGAGGATACCCCTACGTCGCCGAATGATACTGTCTCGCCGCTCGGGGGAGCCTCAGTGCGTAGAGTTCATACGATCTCCTCATCGTCTAGGGCAGTGAGGGCGGCCCACCGCGCTCCAATCTCTGAAGAAGTCCAAGAATATTATGATGAAGACGATCGCGCGGACGAGCCTTGGAACGCGGCCCCGGGCGCTGTCGGGGACGCCAAGGGTGCACTGCTTCATCGGCATGCTTCGCTGCCTACTAAACATCATCGGGGTCAGTACTTATACCACGCCGCTCTGATTTGCTTATCGTCATGACTTATACTTGGGTACTTACTTGCTGCGTGCTGCGCATTCCTGTGAATAGGCCTCAAGTCAAATCGCACCGGCACTCAGTCGGGCACCCTCTCGCCAGTCGGCAGGAATATCAATAGCCTCTCGGTGATCGCAGCTGATCATGCTGGTGAAGGAGAGGAGGAATGGGACCCAGATATGCGAGGCTTGAGGGGTGACGAGGTTAGTAGGCAGTGTATTCTACCATAAACACGCGAACTTTGCGCCCAGTCCCCTTGCCCATCTCTACCATGATCTATATTCCCTCGATATTGACTACTATCCTCGAATCCCCACAGCAGCACCCCGCCGAAGGCGAAGGCGGCCTCAACTCTCTCTCAGGAGGTTCTCCTTACTTCCAGTCTAGCCACAGCCGCTCCCAGTCTCAGTCTTCGAATAACGGGGCTTTGTCGCCGGGCCCTTATGCCCCTCGACCTTCTGTATCGCCTCCACCTGCTTCCAATATCCGACGCCACACCAGTCTCACAGCCAATGCCGCCGCCGGAGCAGCTGGTCGCCGTCGTCTAGCTCAGCGAGCCGCAGAGCGTGCGGCCCAGTCTCCGTCACCGCCGTCATCGTCCTACGCGGAGAACGATCACGGCCAGTCGCCCCTAAGCCCAATCGGTCGTACCCCTTGGGGCCCCGCCACTCCACCAGTGGGGTCCGCCACCAAAGACTGGCGCCAGGACCCATCGGTCGACGAAATACAGCGCTCCCTCGGGAACATGGAACTCGCACCGCCTTCGCAAAATCTCGATGTCTCTACGCCTTCTACGCCTCGTCGTCTGTCTCCTGGCCCAAATCACCCGCCACGTTTCCGCGCAAATTCTCCTCAGCCGGGAGCAGCTCAGCAGGCCCAGCAGCAGCAAATTGGACCTCAAGGCGGGTTTAACGGCAGCGGCCGTGGGATGGGGAAGTTGCAGCTTATTACGGATCTATCGCCTCCTGCTGTGCCGCCGAAACAGCCGCAGAGCGCTGCAGCTTACGTCCCCCCAATCGGTCATGGGATTCCTCAGGCGCGTCGCTGGAACGGCCGCGTCGGGGAACAGGGCGGATACCGCGAGAACGTCAACGGACAGCGCCAGGACGACAAGCCGTTTACGGCCAGCGGAGTCGTCTGGGACCAAAAAGACAGAATCATTGGCACCCGTCCCGGCGGCAATGGATTCGACGCCTCGGGCGCTCCCCCTGTGCCGCCCCTTCCACAAGCGTACGCGGGCATGATGCAGCCCGGCATGAACTTTGGAGGGATGAATATGGGCGGTATCGACTCGTCGTTTGCTCGCCTCGGTATGAATATGGGCATGATGAGCCCTGGGGGAGGTGTGGGAGGCATGAACCCTGCGCTCGGCCAGTCGCGGCTGCAGGTTAATACGGCCGTTGGACCTGGCCAGGGCCTCCCGTCGGCTGGGGGAGGTGTGGGCGCTAGCGGAAACGGCGGCACGAGCCCGAGTGGATACCTCAGTCCTGTGGACGTGCCGTCGCTCATCGTGGCTAAGGGATACAATCCCGCCTCGTTCGATATCCGACCCCAATCGGTGCGTTGCTGTTCATTTAGGTATAGGGTGGCTATCGTTGCTAAAGTAACGTATATTGTCTGATTATAGGCCCGGTATTTCGTGATCAAGTCGTATACGGAAGACGACGTGCACAAGTCGTTGAAGTACGAGATCTGGAGCTCGACGGACCCGGGGAACAAACGTCTCGACAAGGCGTTCAAAGAGTGCGCCGGGAGAGGCCCCATCTACCTCTTCTTCAGTGTCAACGCGAGGTATGTCTCCCACACATTCATTCATATAATACGCATTTCTCCCTTATTCCAAAATGAGTAGGCGCTAACTGATTGGTATTTGTCACTCATAGCGGGCACTTCTGTGGGATGGCTGAGATGCTTACACCGGTGGACTATACTCGCTCGTCCACCGTTTGGGCTCAGGATAAGTGGAAGGGTGTGTTCAAAGTCCGGTGGATCTTCGTTCGCGATATTCCTAACGCGAATCTGCGCCACATTCGGCTCAAGTAAGTCTTCTCTATCAGTGCAGAATACAGATGGGCTCATGCAAACTCTGATTCTGATTGTGCCTTACACTCGCTCTTCTGCTCCTCGTTCACTTATCTCTACCGCAAAATTGCGTTTACGCACGCAGCAACACCCAGGAACGCAAACCGGTAACCAACTCGCGCGATACGCAGGAGCTTTTACCTGAAGCCGGACACGAGATGCTCCGGATTTTCTTCACCCACCCGGCGCGAACTTCGCTTCTCCAGGATTTTGCCTTCTACGAGGTAAGCCTCCTCTATCTTATCCTACATCAGACACTCGTTTGATGGACGTTGCCCTTCTCCCCAAAAAAGTTACAATCAATGCAAAAAATGAGCGCGGCTCCGTCCCCGCAGGCCGTGCAGCACCCATTTGCGATGCCGAATCCGGCAACGCTCCCACCCGGCCAACAGCAACTCGCGCTTCAGCAACAGCAGTTACAATTGCAGATGTTGCAGATGCAGAACCAGTATCAGCAGCAGCAACAACAACAGCAGATGGGGATGTCAAGGTCGCCTGGGCCGCCCAGCCCGTACCCTGGGAACGGAGGGATGGGCGGTGGTGCGTTCTGATCTAGAGAAGGGGGTATGAGCTGGGAGGTGTGAGTTTTCGACAAGGTAATTTTTTGTGCAAGTACAAAACAGGATTGGATTCCTCAAGTTCAAGTTCAAGTTCACGTTTCAAGTTTCAAGTCTGACGGGCAGAGCTCGTTCGTCTCTATGCAACTTTTCAATTCTTTCCCAAAGTCTCATTCTCAGTCTCAGTTTCTCAGCTCTCGACCCAATCGTATATTATATATTTGTCACTCGTCGAGGATCTGTACACTTTCGGACATTGTTCGTTTTCCATCCTCCTTTAGTACGGACCATTACGCGGACATTGCGTTGTGTTGCTGTATCGACTGGCATTTATATTATACCACACCAAGGATGTGTTTTGAATAGTACAAATGCAATGCTTCTGGATCTTTTGTTTCTTTGGTGGCTTATGGGGGAGGCGAGGGGTTTGCCTTTTTGGGTTAAATGAGTCATGACATCATGTAACAAGGATCTCCATCTTGTTCTTGACGTCTTCGCCTGAAAACTCTGTGCTTGGAAAGTCTCTTGCTTAACTTGGAATACGATTATGTGTCCAAATCACGACGACGGATTATCTGGGTCTTCTGCAGAAGTTACTCCCACCAACCCGCTACCCGATACGTCCGTCCTGAGCCACCTTGTCGACGTACACTGTCATCCTACAGATACTTCCCCCATCTCGGATGAGCATATTAGCGGAGTACAACTAGGACATATATGTGCGATGGCTACACATACGGAGGATCAACCCAAAGTGCGCGAGCTGGGCGAGAGAATGGGTGATCGAGTCGTCATGTGTTTCGGTAAAGTCCCTATAAGCCGCCCTCAATACTGGCCGGACTAATTGTATTTTGGGTCACGTAGGGTATCATCCTTGGTGGTCACATAGGATCTCGATCTCGGATACACCCGCACCCGCTGAAGAACACTACAGATCACTCTTTACGCCCTCTGAAAAGCATGAAGAAGCTTTCCAGCGTGTACTCTCTTCACTTCCCGCACCCCGCTCTCTCAAAAACGTCATATCCGAACTTCGTCAAAACCTCCAGATAAACGGGTCAACGATGTTGGGAGAAGTCGGACTCGATCGTGCATTCAGAGTCCGATTTCCCGTTGTCGAGGGGGAAGGGATGAAGCTTTCACCGTTTACGGTCCCGTATGAGCACCAGCTGGCGGTGCTAGAGGCGCAAATGGATGTTGCCGTTGAACTTGGGAAGAACATTAGTTTACATAGCGTCAAAGCTAGTGGGGCGACTACAGAGCTATTCAAAAGGATGAGGAGCAAATATAGCGATGCTTGGGAGAGGATTAATGTGGATTTGCATAGCTGCACGCTCAGTGCGGACGTTTGGAAAAGCATCGAGGTAGGTGCATTCACTTTGCACGTTCTCCTTCTTAGACAAGGCCTATTGTAGAAAACACACCAAAACGTATATCTATCCCTCTCAACTGCAATCAACGTCCGACCCAACTCCGTCGCTCTCATCCAACTCATCCAAGCTTGCGATCCTACACGGTTAATGGTCGAGTCCGACTACCCGTATCTTTCGGATACGACACAGCGAACATGGGACATATTATGTTTTGTCGCACGGGAACGCGGCTGGCGGATTGAGAGCGAATGGGACTACACGGACAACGGAGCTGGGTCCGGTGGGAGGCATGACGAGGCGTGGGGCGCAGTGAGGAGGATTGAGGCAAATTGGACCGCGTTCAGGAACGGGGGGAAAGGAATGTTGCCTGGGAAGGAGAGTAAGAAGGCAAGGAGGTTGAATGAATTGCAACGACGCTTTGCGCCTAGCGATGAAGATTCTGAATGAGCTTGCTAGTCACCATTGGGCCATGCTCGCATTGTATACTATTTATTTTATCCTCGAACATGGAGGTGGTACTTGAAGTGTACTACCGTCGCTTTCGGGGGAGGGAAGGTGTAGGTATATGCGTTAACAAACGAGGTCGCTTCGTGTGGGATGAAGAGCTAGGTGCCGTAAATTATCGTCATAGTATATGTACGAATAGCAACGAGTATGCTCGTAGATTTAAACATTTCTACCTTCCTCATCCGCGTCGCCATAGAGGGCGTCGTCCTCAAACTCATCCATTCCCCCACGCGCGGCCACCCCTGAACGTCGCTCTCCAACTTTGTTGATCATCTGGCTAAACATCCTCAATCGACCTTCCTCGTCGTCCGAGTCAAACTCTGGAGAGGGCGACTTCGGGGGATTTCTATTCTCCTCCTCTTCGTCGTCTGAATCGGCCCGGAACAATGGTTGTGCCTTTGTCGAGGGTGGGGATGTGGGTTTACGACGCCGTCTGGTCGCTTGCGATGCTAGCTGGGCTGGAGTCGGGAGCGCGGGCCAAGGCTCGGCGATGACGCATATGCACCGACTAGGAATAACGTGTCCAGCATATTTGAGTCGAAGCTCCTGCTTAGGTTTCTCCTCTTCGTCCTCCACCATTGTGTGCTCAGGGGGAGGCTTTGGGCTTGGTGATCGAGGAGCAGGAGTAGACTCGTCCTCCATCGGGAGTAGGCCCGCGAGCGCCGATGTATCGTCAGGTTCGGGTTTGATAACAACAGTCGGTAGTGGATCTTGAGGTATGGAGGGGGCAGTCGTTTCACCCTGCTCCATGTCCTCGTCAACATCTTCGACCTGCTGGATATTCTTGTGCCGAGCGGACCGCCTAGTAGGAGCCGAACTTGGAGCTACAGCCACATCCTCGTCCGTCTCACCTGCTTGGCTGCCCTGTATACTATCGTCGAGATCTGACCACGCGTCCGACATTTCAGCGTCCTCTTCCTCTTCGTCTACTTCTTTTCGTTTTCGTTTCTTGGCGGCAGATGAGACTCTAGGTCGCGACTTTGCTTTTGGTGCACGCTTTGGTTGTCTCTTTGCCGTTTTTCCACGCTTGTTTTTGGGTGGTTCCGGTGTGGGGGTACGTTCGGAAGGGGTGGGAGACCGTTTGGTCGCAGTGACAGGGACAAAATCGCGTGTCTAAAGTAGTCGGGTAGGATAACAAACGAGAGCCTTGTTATATCTACTGACCTTGATAAGTATATCATAGCTTTCTGCTGGCTTCAGAAAATACGCGAATTGGTAGTTTTCTATTTGAGACAAACACAGGGGGATAGGAGTAGGTAGCGAGTACGTAGAGGAAGAAACGCGCTCACCGCCTCGCTGTACTTCAACGACCGACTGACCAGCTTTCTTCATCGCGCTCGCACTCAACCCAGATGCTCCAATATGGCTTTCCTTAACAAGTTTTGGCCCGATTCTCGTTTAATAGGGTAAATGAGGTTATTAATTTGGTTTAGGGCAAAAACCTAGTTGGGCTCACAATGGTTTCAAATCCGTGATGATTTCCTTGAGGATACTTCGAGTCATCCATTCAACATGGGTTTCGTCTAGGTAAAGATAAAGGGGAAGAACACTGTGTTTATTGACTCGCAAGTGGTATAGGTTCCTCGTTTGAAAGGACATTATGTTGAAGTAAGCTCAAGAAATAAAAACTTAGTGATGGTGGCGCCTCCAATCTTTCAAGTGGCTAATTCCTAGTGGTGACGTCGGATCAAATACAACAAGCGCCTAACAGACAAACTCCAAACATCAGATGATGCTCCTATAACTTTGCATACATACATCCAATCCATTGACCAGGAGGCAACCGGCATTCTTTTCAGTACATGTTAAAGTTCAATCCCATCCAATGATCTGAAGCGACAGATTCATTCATAAATCGTTTGAGGTTACCTACGTGGACCATTTAGTCGCCTAACACAATGCCCCTGAGCACATGTCCCTACAAACTGGACTATTCGAGCATATCGGCATTATGCTTGACCACCTCCTTCCCTCTAATATTGACCATATGTGTGATCGAAGCAAACGCAAGGAGCTTTCCCGACACCGACGGCGGAGGCTCTTCGGTTTCAGCTCCCACCTCTACGGTCGGCTCACTTCGCTCAGATCCTTTATCCACCTGGAGGCGAAGAATAGAGATACTAGTGTTATATATTCCGCGCCTTGAGAGGTCGCAAGTAGCTGTGTAACCATGGTCGTGTAAAAGCACGTCGTGTATGAGTTTGCTAATAGTTGCCCCGTGTGACACAAGAAGTATGGCGGGCTGCAAATGCGAAGTTGAGGCTGGATGGTTAGATACTGGCTCTATAATATTTGGTGTCGCCCCGTCAGAAGTTGTGGCGGCATTAGATGGGGGATGGGCAAGGAGTGGGATGATCGTGTGATCCCAGAAGTCGTTCAAGCGCAGCTTGATCGAGTGACCGTGTTCAACAGATGGTGGAAGCGGACGCCTGGTGGGGGCCTTGGTCCCAGAAAGACTACCCATATTCTAAGCGCGGCAATGCTGGAGTCATTGGATCATCAAGGTGAGAATAATGCTTACGCGTTCTCGCAGGCGTAGGTCTAAAACAAGCTCGCACTTGGGATGGTAAGCTATAATTGCCCGAGCTGTCTGGTCTAACTCAGGTCTAACATGTTCGTCGTTTAGAAAACTGGTGCTTACATCGGCCGCGCGAGTTGAATCGCTTGAATACGCCGCAATAAAATTCACGCCCTCCAAATATTTGCCGGTTGCAGCTGCTTGTGCTCTACCTAATCATATATATGGCAATCGGCCTAGTTGTCTCATGAATGAAATTGCTTTCTCACCAGCATCGTTCAGCTGAGTATCCATCTGACCCTGGATGATACCTTGTCGATTCTCATTCGTCTCTCCATGTCTAACAATATATATCAGTAATTTCGAGTGCATTTCTATCATTCAATGTGATCCAGTTAGTTTGACTTTTACAATGAGAGAACGAGTGAAGTCAGTCGTGGCGATACCGTGGGTGAACACTCACCCCAAGACAAATGGCAGATCAGGTGACTCTGTTACACGTTATTTGAGCTTCAACTGAATCGCCTTTCCTCCCCGAATCTCAGATATGCCTGCTATTCGGGGAAGTGAACTTAACCTACTTCGGATTGGCCTAAGTGCTCGGAACAGTTAGAGCAGGCAAACGCACGGCCAGCGTCCACCACCCCCCACCACCCTGGCGGACTGCTATGAAGGTAGGAATAGCGGGATTTGGCCCAGGGCCGCTCGTCGCTATGGGTATGGTCCACTGCGGATTACAAGGTAAGATTTTTTTCATATGGTTCCAGAAAACGCGTTTATCTATTTACTCTCTGCTGGCTGGTCAGGCATTTTGATTCCAATGCTCGTAGCATTCTTGAACTCTAAGCGGAGCGAGAACAGATGGCTTAAATCTTTCGTGATATGCGTCAACATGCTCATAATAACGAAGACTACGATTCATATTATACAAGCGTTCGACGCTCTGAACCAAGTGCCACCTCGTCCGTTTGTGAGTCTTCGTAAAGTGTCATCGAAGCACCCGTGCTAAACACACCCTAGTTAATGAGGGTAATCCCCATTTTAACAACAGTGCTGGGCACATCCGTCCAAGGTTTCTATATTTTCAGGTGTTGGCGAATCTTCCAACAACGTTGGACGCCAATTATCCCTTTCGTAGCCCTGTGGATTTGCACCACTGTTTTTGGAATAAAAGGGGTAAGCTGACGTGCCTTTGACATCGAATTCAAGGCTAACGAGACGCGCTAACTCAAGGTAGTGGATCATGTAAGTCGGCGCCACAAATCGCTCAGTTTCAAGCTTAGCTAACCACGAATGACAGTCTCAGCTTGCGTGTAAGGCTACCTCATGTGTTCCGGGTTGCTCGTCCTTGAGCTTTTTTTGAACTATAGTGGCTCTATGGCTGGGGGGTTCTATTCTATTGGACCTAGCCACCACAAGCACGAGTGAGTCTGGTAGATGTCATTCGAGCGACTAATATGGTTGATTGATTTTTCACCTTAAGCCGTAATATACATGTATCGATGGCGCGAGGGTCAGTCAAACGATCTAACATGCGCCTGCAAGTGTTAACTGCGATAACTAGAGTTGAGCAGACACGATGGTATTTTAAGCTCAATCTGGCAAGTTATCTGGGTGCGATATGGCCTATTTTTGAGTACGCCTGGTTAAAGTGAGACAATATCAAGGTATCGGCGGCCCCCTCACTTATCTTGCTGATTGTGGCCTTCATGGACTTATACCTGGTAAGTTGCGTGGTGTCTGTTCCACGCATATATCCAAGTCAATTTCTCGCAGGTCAAAGGGCGGTCACTTGCGGCCTTCTATTGCACAGGAGTTGCAGGTGACTATTTACCTATTACTTGACTACCCCATTTCGTTGACACGTCTTCATAGGGAAATTCTTCGCTCTTTCTCTGATGATCACCCTTCTTGGGTAGGATATACACCTTTCCCCCACTCGCTCACAGAATATTGAACTCGCTCTAGACGTGGATATATAGAAAAAAAGTTACAGCAGTCTGTGGAACACTCCAATCCGTCAGCCGTTCCATCAGAGATTTCTATGCAAACATGTACACCTACATTTACCCGTGGCGAGGTAGGAGGTTTTAGCGCTTCGTCGACATAGAATACTCAACGTCCGTCCGACTAGTCTTCAGCTTACGAATTCGAGGTCGGGAACAACCCTGCCACTCCCCAAGTCTTCAGCATAACCAAGAAACTCGGCCATACCGCGAGCAACAACGAAGAGAGTCACACGGTATGTACATGCCTCGCCGTAGGTATGCCCGTTGACTATAAATATCTATAGCATCAGAGATCTCTAAACGTTAAAGCTCGGGATCTCGAAGATGGTCGCTCCACTGAGTAGTTCGGACACATTGAGATCCACTCAACATCCGTAACTAAACGTTCTGTCAACCGTTTCGGCGTTGTCTTCCTTTCCTTCTGGTGAGTTACAAAACATTACTGCCTCTGTTTCATCCAAAAAAAATAACGACCCACACCTAGGTTGCGCTATCCCGCGATGACATACCCTATATACATACGCTCCAGTTTGTTGTGCAATGTCACTCACGTACTTTAATAAACTCCCACAAACCAGTGACCTTCTTGGTCGAGTCCCTATATCGCAACCTAGGCAATATGAGAAAGGACTGATAGTTGAAGTCGTTTGAACATATGCGCCAGGTATGAGGTTCCCATTTTCCTTTGGTTGTTGCATTGCCACAGTTCGCATAGTCAAAGTGCAGATGCTCAATGGTCATCACACGTCCCGCCGCATAGATCGCATTCCGCCCCAATGCACGGGAAGGACAACTGCGACAGGTTCTATATCCGGTCTGATCATAGCCTACTTGACGCAAGGGGCAACAAGTTCATCACGCACCGGCCCATATAAATAAGTATACTTCAAGGAACATGGTGACTGAGTTGTTTGTGAACCGAGTTCCCCTCGCTGTACGCCCGAATTGAATCGTAAGCAATAAAACGATACTAATAGACAAGATGCAACGCTGGTAGCTAATAAATACCTGTAGAGAGTTTCTGTTGCCCGACGGCTCATATTAAAGTGCGCATACAGTCACATGATGTGTCTTATTCTTGTCCCCAATTCAATACTGCCGTTGCGCGACTTCAGGCAATCCCAAGCTGCTAAGATGATACAGGCGAACCACAATTAGGGCCAAGCTGGGGCAGCGAATCACTGGGGGCGGGACCCGAACGCACGGACCTCTCCGGATAGTATAAAATGACTCGTATCCCGCACCTCCTACTTTTCTCATACTTACCTTGATGGCATGTCTGCTTTCACGTACTCGTGGGCATGAGGTGTGGGGGCTGGCCATAGCACGGCGTCCACTTCGGACTTATTAGTTGGCACCTGCATCTTGTCTGGTCCTATGGGCCAGGCACTGTCTCAATCTTTTCCTGACCTGTACTGGCCCTCGGGCTGGTCGGGCTCTCTTCCTTTTCTGCAATTTCCAGGCCTAACCCTAGACATTATTCAAGTCTATGTATATATAGACTCGGAATATAAACATTTACCCGGCAACTACAATCTTAATCTAGTAAAGGAGCGCAAAACTAGGAATATATGATACTGCCTCGACTAATTATTCAGGTGGAGGAGGTGCGGCACAAACCGCAATGCATAAGCCTTGCGCACTAGAACAGGCGAACTCAATGATCGGTGTGGCTAAGCCGAATGTGAAGAACCCTACACATGGTGTTAGGTAAATGCGCATATGTTTCAGTGAGTCTCAACGTACCGACCATGGGCACTACTATCGTACAGCATGTGACACGCGCTAGAGTTGGCAGGGACATGATGAACAGAAGAATTGTTGTCATTGAGCTGTAGCTCACCAACATAACAAGCGGTGTAACAAATTCCAATTTTTATCGCTATACTCGTCGGGTCACGTCCTTGAGGGAGCGGTAAGTTGTTCATGCTTTAGATGCTGGCGTGGTGAGTAGGGGTGACCACCTGTTCACTCGAGGAATCGGAGTTCAGCGTTCAGCAAAGTCTCGAAGTTGAGCCATCTTTTATAATCGTATGACTCGCTCAGATTTCTTATGGAGGAATTAGATTTTTAAGGAAGGTGGATTGTTTTGGAACTACATCAAGTATACTGGTCGGGAAGAGTTGATAGTTTCGTATGGGGTAGCCATATATGGAAACATAGCCACTTGATGCCTCCACACGAGGGGGTCTATTTCCTATCCGCAAGCTCATCTTGCCGAGAGGAGATCGTGATTGACAGTGTCGATCAGTACGCGGGATGTTGAATTAACCCACGTGGCGAGCGAGTGTTGAGGGGGGGACTGAGACTGACTTGCGGGGTCTCGTAGGCGCTCTTGGACACGTGATTAACGATCCTGCAAGTTTGATTTCCCAGTGTCTCCCAACCTCTTGCCATGCTGAGGCTGGGTAGGCGCATTGCTTGTCATGCATTGCGCCCACATCTTCTGAGTCCATCGGCAAGGCTCTCGTCGACGTCGACCACCCCTTCCCCGGCCCTATCCTCCGACCCAGAAAATGTCAGGAATATAGCCCTTTTGGCTCATATTGGTTCGCACAATTGTTTCTCTTCGAAACTCGCAAACTAAAGGATAGATAGATTCTGGGAAGACGACTCTCACCGAGTCGATCCTAGCTGCTTCGTCCTACAAGCCAGAAGCTGGGACCGTTGACACCGGAAGCACAACCACCGACTTTCTCCCTGCTGAGCGAGAGCGTGGCATTACCATCCAATCCGCTAGCATACCCGTCACCTGGAAGAAATGGACGTTCAACTTGATCGACACTCCGGGCCACGCCGATTTTGGAATGGAGGTTGAAAGTGCGAGCCGAGTGATCGATGGTGCTGTTGTACTTATGGACGCTGTTGAGGGGGTTGAAAGTCAAACAAAAGGCGTTTGGGGCCAGTTGGACAGGTAAGGTAAGACCTCGCCTAGCGTCACTTCTTGTTTTTCTTCATTCTTGTTCGTAGGCACCAAGTCCCGACTAGATTTATGTTTATCAACAAATTAGATCGTGCTGGAGCTTCCCTCCCCTCCTCGATATCGTCGATTCTAGCACATCGGCTTCATCCTTCACCTATGCTACTAGCTCTTCCTGTTGCCTCTTTTGATCCTGGTCACTATTCGCGCGGCGAATCTGGAATCGAAGGCTTGGTCGACCTTGTGAAATGGGAAGTCTGGCGCTGGCCAACTAATCCTGGCTCTGATGCTAAACCCGAGCGATTTCAGTTACCTACTACCGAATCTGAGCTTGAGAATTACTCTTTGTTCCCTTCTTCGCACCCTCTGGCGGCACAATTATTACCTGCACGAGAAGCGCTTCTAGATAGCTTGTCACTTCGTTCACCCGACCTTGAATCGGCAATTCTAGATGCCCCTACTGGCGCATCTCCCTATTTATCAGTAAACAGCTCACAGATCATCCCAAGTCTCCGTTCACTCGTCGCTAAGCGGGAGATCCTGCCTGTCTTTTGCGGTGCAGCAGCAAAGCATATCGGTACAGAACTACTTATGGACTATGTCGGTGAACTATTGGCTAGCCCTCGAGATGTCCGTCTGGAAGGGGCCGTTGAATCTGGTGCTAAGGTACAGATGCTTGCCTGGAAGGTCGCATGGGATAAACGAAAAGGCTGGATGACATTTGTACGGGTATACTCTGGTATGTCTGGTTCTCACCACTTTTAAAATGTTTGCCAACCTCCCTTCTAGGTTGCCTTACACGGAATATCACGCTCATCAACACTGCAACGCACGAGAAAGAACGTATTTCTAAGATCCTCTTGTTATACGCTGATGAGCCTCGGGAAGTCGACTCGCTCCCTTTTGGCTTCGTCGGCGTCATACTAGGTCTCAAGCATACGCGTACAGGCGATACACTAGTAGCAGCTACCTTGGACCACCAAGCACAGAAACACCAAAAGCCCAAAGGCAACGCGCCTGCTCAGCCTAGTTCTCTGGCCCTGCGCTCTATTGTTCCACCTCCGGCTGTTATATCAGCTTCAGTCATTCCTCAAGCCTATGCAGATATCCAGCCCGTCTCTGACGCACTTCTCGCTCTCACACGCACGGATCCATCGCTGCGTATCACAGAAGACACAACGGAAGGCCAAACACTCGTTCATGCGCTGGGTGCATTGCACTTGGAAATTGCTGAAGGTCGACTACGCGACGAGTGGGGCGTGCGTGCAACGTTCGGGAAGCGTAGAGTGACCTACCGCGAAGGCTTCACGAACGAGGGAGTAGAGGTCGACGAGGTGCTCGAACGCGACGTGGGCGGGACGAAAGTATCTGCGCGCGTCAAACTCGCTGTACGCGCCCTCGATCCAGAAGAGGGCGAAGGCGACCCAGCATGGGGCGGGAATATCGTATGCTCTCGTACTGGTTTCCCTCTCCAAGCTCCAGCTTCGACGTCCGAAAGTATTATGGCGCCCATCGACCCCGTCCTTCTAGGCCTCCAGACTGCGCTTTCGGCGTCTCCGCACACGTCTCTCGCGCTCACCCGCACGCATGTCACTGTACTCGAATCTCCCCCGACAAACACGACAAACCCGCTCTCGGCTGGCGCAGGTGCCCATGCATTGCGCACTGCTCTCCAAGAAGCAGGGGTTGGAGCCGTCATGGAGCCGTTTGTCAGCGTACGCGTGCGTGTAGGGGAGGAGGCAGTCGGGAAGGTCGTGAAGGACCTTACTGAATGCGGTGGAGAAATTTCAGACTTGGGACTCGACGCATTGAGCGACGCGGACGTAGGAGTATATGCCGAGGCGGGAATATACATTCCTCCGGCTATCGTCAGTCCCGCTGCTGGAGTATCCAGTGCGTCGGCTAAGACAGCGGGTGGAGCAGGTGTGAAGAGGACAGTACATGCGGTCGCCCCTCTGAGCCGAATGCTGGACTATTCAAACAGGTTGAGGGCTTTGTCGGCAGGTACAGGTTCGTTTGAGATGATCAGTGCAGGATTCAGGGAGGTGGGAGAGCTACGGAGGAGGGAAATCTTGATGGAGATTGGGAGGGCGTGACTTGCCGAAACGGCGCTGTGAGCACTAGATCTAATGTATTCTACTTATCGTTTGGCATCCCCATGTACATCACCCCGCAATAGATAGACACCCAGCTCAACACGGTACACCGAAAATGCGTGAATTTAGTCTCGCATAAATGCGCTTTGCAAATCCATAGCTTGAAACCGTAGTTTGCCGCGCGGAATGAGAACTCCATTTTGGCTTCTCGTTAGCAACAAATTCAACTTCTAATCAGCAACGCCGGTTTATTATGATCAACGCATCG
>JANWGL010001804.1:0-23440 GCA_025200755.1 Ceratobasidium sp. C01
CGATGCGTTGATCATAATAAGCCGGGGTTGCTGATTAGAAGTTGAATTTGTTGCTACCGAGAAGCCAAAATGGAGTTCTCATTCCGCGCGGCAAACTACGGTTTCAAGCTATGGATTTGCAAAGCGCATTTATGCGAGACTAAATTCACGCATTGTCGGTGTACTGTGTTGAGCTGGGTGTCTATCTATTGCGGGGTGATGTACATGGGGATGTCAAACGATAAGTAGAATACATTAGATCTAGTGCTCACAGCGCCGTTTCGGCAAGTCACGCCCTCCCAATCTCTATCAAGATTTCCCTCCTCCGTAGTTCTCCCACCTCCCTGAATCCTGCACTGATCATCTCAAACGAACCTGTGCCGGCCGACAAAGCCCTCAACCGGTTTGAATAGTCCAGCATTCGGCTCAGAGGGGCAACCGCATGCACTGTCCTCTTCACACCTGCTCCGCCCGCCGTCTTAGCTGACGCGTTGGACACTCCAGCAGCGGGACTGACGATAGTCGGAGGAATGTATATTCCCGCCTCAGCATATACGCCTACGTCCGCGTCGCTCAATGCGTCGAGTCCCAAGTCTGAAATTTCTCCGCCGCATTCAGTAAGATCCTTCACAACCTTCCCAACTGCCTCCTCTCCTACACGCACACGTACGCTGACAAACGGCTCCATGACGGCCCCAACCCCTGCTTCTTGGAGAGCAGTGCGCAATGCGTGGGCACCTGCGCCAGCCGAGAGCGGGTTTGTCGTATTTGTTGGGGGGGATTCGAGTACGGTGACATGTGTGCGGGTGAGCGCGAGAGACGTATGCGGAGACGCCGAAAGCGCGGTCTGGAGACCTAAAAGGACGGGGTCGATGGGCGCCATAATACTCTCGGACGTCGAAGCTGGTGCTTGGAGAGGGAAGCCAGTACGAGAGCACACGACATTCCCGCCCCATGCTGGGTCGCCTTCGCCTTCTTCTGGATCGAGCGCGCGTACAGCGAGTTTGACGCGCGCAGATACTTTCGTCCCGCCCACGTCGCGTTCGAGCACCTCGTCGACCTCTACTCCCTCGTTCGTGAAGCCTTCGCGGTACGTCACTCTACGCTTCCCGAAAGTTGCACGCACGCCCCACTCGTCGCGTAGTCGACCTTCAGCAATTTCCAAGTGCAATGCACCCAGCGCATGAACGAGTGTTTGACCCTCCGTTGTGTCTTCTGTGATACGCAGCGATGGATCCGTGCGCGTGAGAGCGAGAAGTGCGTCAGAGACGGGCTGGATGTCTGCGTAGGCTTGAGGGATGACTGAGGCTGATATCACAGCTGGGGGTGGAACGATAGAGCGCAGGGCCAGAGAACTTGGCTGAGCAGGCGCGTTGCCTTTGGGCTTTTGGTGTTTCTGTGCTTGATGGTCCAAGGTAGCTGCTACTAGTGTATCGCCTGTACGCGTATGCTTGAGACCTAGTATGACGCCGACGGAGCCAAAAGGGAGCGAGTCGACTTCCCGAGGCTCATCAGCGTATAACAAGAGGATCTTAGAAATACGTTCTTTCTCGTGCGTTGCAGTGTTGATGAGCGTGATATTCCGTGTAAGGCAACCTAGAAGGGAGGTTGGCAAACATTTTAAAAGTGGTGAGAACCAGACATACCAGAGTATACCCGTACAAATGTCATCCAGCCTTTTCGTTTATCCCATGCGACCTTCCAGGCGAGCATCTGCACCTTAGCACCAGATTCGACGGCTCCTTCCAGACGAACATCTCGAGGGCTAGCTAGCAGTTCGCCAACATAGTCCATAAGCAGTTCCGTACCAACATGCCTCGCTGCTGCACCGCAAAAGACAGGTAGAATCTCCCGCTTAGTGACGAGAGAGCGGAGACTTGTGATGATTTGTGAGCTGTTTACCAATAAGTAGGGAGATACACCAGCAGGGGCTTCTAGAATTGCCGATTCAAGGTCCGGAGAACGAAGTGACAAGCTATCTAAAAGTGCTTCCCGTGCGGGTAATAATTGTGCTGCCAGAGGGTGCGAGGGAGGAAACAAAGAATGGTTCTCAAGCTCAGATTCGGTAGTAGGTAGCTGAAATCGCTCGGGTTTAGCATGAGAGCCAGGATTAGTCGGCCAGCGCCAGACTTCCCATTTCACAAGGTCGACCAAGCCTTCGATTCCAGGTTCGCCGCGCGAATAGTGACCAGGATCAAAAGAGGCAACAGGAAGAGCTAGTAGCATAGGTGAAGGATGAAGCCGATGTGCTAGAATAGACGATATCGAGGAGGGGAGGGAAGCTCCAGCACGATCTAATTTGTTGATAAACATAAATCTAGTCGGGACTTGGTGTCTACGAACAAGAATGAAGAAAAACAAGAAGTGACACTAGGCGAGGTCTTACCTTACCTGTCCAACTGGCCCCACACGCCTTTTGTTTGACTTTCAACCCCCTCAACAGCGTCCATAAGTACAACAGCACCATCAATCACTCGGCTCGCACTTTCAACCTCCATTCCAAAATCGGCGTGGCCTGGAGTGTCGATCAAGTTGAACGTCCATTTCTTCCAGGTGACGGGTATGCTAGCGGATTGGATGGTAATGCCACGCTCTCGCTCAGCAGGGAGGAAGTCGGTGGTTGTGCTTCCGGTGTCAACGGTCCCAGCTTCTGGCTTGTAGGACGAAGCAGCTAGGATCGACTCGGTGAGAGTCGTCTTCCCAGAATCTATCTATCCTTTAGTTTGCGAGTTTCGAAGAGGAATAATTGTGCGAACCAATATGAGCCAAAAGGGCTATATTCCTGACATTTTCTGGGTCGGAGGATAGGGCCGGGGAAGGGGTGGTCAACGTCGACGAGAGCCTTGCCGATGGACTCAGAAGATTTAGGCGCAATGCATGGCAAGCAATACGCCTACCCAGCCTCAACATGGCAAGCGGTTAGGAGACACTGGGAAATCAAACTTGCAGGATCGTTAATCACGTGTCTAAGAGCGCCTACGAGACCCCACAAGTCAGTCTCAGTCCCCCCTTCAACGCCCGCTCGCCACGCGGGTTAATTCAACATCCCGCGTACTGATCGACACTGTCAATCACGAATATCCTCTTGGCAAAATGAGCTTGCGGATAGGAAATAGACTCCCTCGTGTGGAGACATCAAGTGGCTATGTTTCCATATGTGGCTACCCCATGCGAAACTATCAACTCTTCCCGACCAGTATACTTGATGTAATTCCAAAACAATCCACCTTCCTTAAAAAAACTATTTCCTCCGTAAGGAATCTGAGCGAGTCATACCATTATAAGAGATGGCTCAACTTCGAGACTTTGCTGAGCGCCGAACTCCGATTCCTCGAGTGAACAGGCGGCCACCCCCACTTACCACGCCAGCATCTAAGGCATGAACAACTTACCGCTCCCTCAAGGACGTGACCCGACGAGTATAGCGATAAAAATTGCGATTTGTTGCACCGCTTGTTATATTGGTGAGCTACAGCTCAACGACAATAATTCTTCTGTTCATCGTGTTCCTGTCAACTCTAGCGCGTGTCACATGCTGTACGATAGTAGTGCCCGTGGTCGGTACGTTGAAACTCACTGAAACATATGCGCATTTACCTAACACCATGTGTAGGGTTCTTCGCATTCGGCTTAGCCACACCAATCATTGAGTTCGCCTGTTCTAGTGCGCAGGGCTTATGCATTGCGGTTTGCGCCTCACCTCCTCCACCTGAATAATTAGTCGATGCAGCATGATATGTTCCTAGTTTTGCGCTCCCTTATTAGATTAAGATTCTTGTTGCCGGGTAAATGTTTATATTCCGAGTCTAGATATATATATACATATACTTAAAAAATGTCTAGGGTTAGGCCTGGAAATTGCAGAAAAGAAAGAGTGCCCGACCAGCCCGAGGGCCAGTACAGGTCAGGAAAAGATTGAGACAGTGCCTGGCCCATAGGACCAGACAAGATGCAGGTGCCAACTGATAAGTCCGAGGTGGACGCCGTGCTATGGCCAGCCCCCACACCTCATGCCCACGAATACGTGAAGGCAGACATGCCATCAAGGTAAGTATGAGAAAAGTAGGAGGTGCAGGACACGAGTCGTTTTATACTATTCGGGGAGGTCCGTGCGTTCGGGTTCCACCCCCAGTGATTCACTGCCCCAGCCTGCTCCTAATTGTGGTCCGCCTGTAATATGTTAGCAGCTTGAGGTTGTCTGTGGAATGAGTGAAGAGACGCGCAACAATAACATTTCGTTTCGCCCCTGAAACCCCCACGCACTACCTTCTCCGCTGCCCAACCTTGGCGACGGACAGACACCGGTACCTGGGCTCCCAGGGGCAGCGCTTCCTAAATTTATCTTTTCTTTTCTCCTCGCCTCTCGCGCACAGCGCCCTCTTTAGTTACATAAAGGCCACCGGCCGTTTCACTAGTATCTAACCCCACCATGTACCACCTTCCCCCTCTCTCGCTTGCTACGTCCCCGCTCTTAGAGCACACCTAATTAGTTACTATCCGTACAGTTTTTGTTTTGTTATTCGTGAACCTGTCCGGTCTTACGTACCTTGTTTAGTACTTCGGTTTCTCTTCTCCCTCTGAGCTTTGTTTTTTACATGTAGGATAGTCGCAACATAGGGCGCAGCTGCAATGCGACTCCAAATAAACTAGATTCAAATTAATTAATTAATTGGGGACAAGAATGAGCCATATCATGTGACTATATGCGCACTTCAACACGAGCCGTCGGGCAATAGAACTTCTCTACAGTTGTTTATTAACGGCCACACCTCGCACATATATTCGGTTAAACTCAGCTATCGGCCTTTTCTTATGTTGTTTGGGTTCCGATATAGGGCTTGGCTGGCAAAAGCGCTCGTTTGTGGGGCTTTATTGACATACATGAGTAGCATCGCATAGCAAATAAGAGTGAGTGTATGTCAAGCAAGTTGTATATTGGTCATCGCAAGATATCGGTATGACACTGTGAAGCTAAACGTAGGTAGTTATTTTCTCCGCGCGAAAATAGAGGCCGTAATATTTTCTGACTTACCGGAGGGAGAGGAAGGAAATACCAAAAACAGACGGGTAAGCATTTTACCACAGATGCCGATAGGTCTCAAATGGTTTGAACTAGTTGGCGGAATGGTCGTCTTCAAGATCCCGTGCTTTAAAGTTTAGGTACCTCTGATGCTACAAAGATGCGAATAGTTAACAGAGATATTCACGATAATGCATGTACATACGGTGTAACCCCCGTCATTATTGCTTGTGGTTTGGCCAGGTTTCTTGGTTATGCTAAAGACTTGGGGAGTGGCGAGGTTATTCCCAACGTCGAATTCATAAGCTGAAGACTAGATGGACAAAAGTTGAGATTTTGTGTAGACAATGCGCCAAAGCCTCCTACCTCGCCACGAACAAACGTAGGTGTACATGTTTGCATAGAAATTTCCGATGGGGCAGTTGACGGATTAGAGTGTTCCACAGACTGCTGTAACTTCTTGTCTATGTATCCACGTCTAGAGAGGGCTCAATACCGTGCGAACCAGTGCAAAAAGGTATCTATCTTACCCAAGAAGAGTGGCCATTAAAGAAAGAGCGAAGAATTTCCCTATGAAGACGCGTTAACAAAACGAGATAGTCAAGTAATGCATAGATAATCACCTGCAATTCCTGCACAATAGAAGGCCGCAAGTGACGATCCTTT
Organism: Ceratobasidium sp. C01; assembly: GCA_025200755.1. Classification (NCBI taxonomy): domain Eukaryota; kingdom Fungi; phylum Basidiomycota; class Agaricomycetes; order Cantharellales; family Ceratobasidiaceae; genus Ceratobasidium; species Ceratobasidium sp. C01. The sequence continues at coordinate 5,666 of JANWGL010001804.1, forward strand.
GATCTGCGAGAAATGGACTTGGATATATGCGTGGAACAGACATTACCCGACTCACGATGTACAGGTCCAGAAAAGCCGCAATCATCAGGATAAGTGGAGGGGCTGCCGATACCTTGACGTAGTCTCAATTTAGCTAGGCGTACCCCAAAATAGGCCATATCTCACCCATATAACTTGCCAGATCGAGCTAAAAATACCATCGTGTTTGCTCAACTCTAATCACCGTAGTTAGCACTTGCAGACACATGTCAAATCGATTGACTGACCCTCGCGCCATTGATACATGTATATTATGGCTAAAATTAAAAAAAAATCAACCATCACATTGGTCGTTCGGATGAAATCAACCACACTCACTCGTGCTTGTAGTAGCTAGATCTAACAGAACAGAGCCCCCAAGCCATAGAGCAACTGTAGGTCAAAGAATTCAAGAACGAGCGACCCGGAGACACGAAGTAGCCTTACATGCGAGCTGGGACTGGCACGGGTGGTTAGCTAAGCCTGAAACTGAGCGATTTGTGGCGCCGACTTACTTGATCCACTGCCTTTAGTTAGCGTGCTTTGTTTAGTTCACTGGGCTTGAATTCGACGTCAAAGACACGTCAGCTTACCCCTTTAATTCCAAAAACAGCGGTGCAAATCCACAAGGCTATGAAAGAGATAACCGGCGTCCAGCGTTGTTGGAAGATTCGCCAACACCTGAAAATATAAAAACCTTGGACGGATGTAGCCAGCACTGTTGTTAAAAAAGGAATTGCCCTCATTAACTAGGGTGTGTTTAGCGCGAGTACTTCGGTAACACTTTACGGAGACTCACAAACGGACGAGGTGGCATTTGATTCAAAGCGTCGAACCCTTGTATAATATGGATCGTAGTTTTCGCCATTATGAACACGTTAACGCATATCACGTAGACTTTAAGCCATTTGTTCTCGCTCCGCTTGGAGTTCAAGAACGCTACGAGCATTGGAACCAAAATACCTGGCCAGTCAGCAGGGAGTAGATAAACAAACACGTTTTCTTGGCCTGTATGAAAAAAATCTTGCCTTGTAATCCGCAGTGAAGCATACCCATCGCGACGAGCGGCCCTGGGCCAATCCCTGCTATTCCTACCTTCATAGCAGCCGGTCAAGGTTGGGAGATGATGGAGGCTGGCTGTGCGTTTGCCTGCTCAAACTGTCCCGGACATTTAGGCCAACCCAAAGTAGGCTAAGCTCACATCCCCGAATAACAGGTGGATCTGAGATGCGGTGAGGGAAAGCCGTTCAATTATAGCTCAAACAACGTGCAACAGAGTCACGTGATTAGTCATTTATCCAAAGCGCTTGCTTGCCCACGACTAACTTCTTGCACCGTCTTATTGTGCAGACTGATTCAACTGAACTTGATCTTATTGAATCATAGAAATGCAGTCGAAACTACTGATATATATTGTTAGACACGGAGAGACGAACGAGAATCGACAAGGTATCGTACAGGGTCAACTGGATACTCAGCTGAACGATGCCGGTGAGGAAGCAATTTCATTCGAAAACCTGCTAGGCCGATTACTATATATATGATTAGGTAGAGCTCAAGCAGCTACAACCGGCAAGTATTTGGAGGGTGTGAATTTTACTGCAGCGTATTCAAGCGACTCGGCTCGCGCGGCCGATGTAGGTGCCAAATTTCTATGCGATGAAGCTGTTAGACCCAAGTTAGATCAGACAGCCCGAGCAATCGTAGCTCACCATCCCAAGTGCGAGCTTGTTTTAGACCCACGCCTGCGAGAACGCGTAGGCATTATTCGCACCTAGAAAATCCAATGATTTTAGTATTGCCGCGCTTAGAATATGGGTAGTCTCTCCGGGACTAGGCCCCTGCCAGGCGTCCGCTTCCACCATCCGTTGAACCCTCTCGCTCGATCACGCTGCGCTTGAACGAATTCTGGGATAATGCGGTAATTCCACTCCTTGCCCATCTCTTCAATGCTGCCATAACTCCAAACGGGGCAACAACAGACGTTATAGAAACAGGATCCAACCATACAGTCCCAGCTTCGCTGTCGCGGCCCGCCATACTTCTCGTTTCACACGGGGCAACCATCAGTAAACTCGTATAAAATGTCCTTTTGCAGGGGCATGGTTACACAGCTACTTGCGATCTCTCAAGGCGTGGAATATATAACACCAGTATCTCTATTCTTCGCCTCCAGGTGAATAGAGGTCCTGAACAAATTGAATCAACCGAAGACCTAGAGGCTGAAACCGAAGAGCCTCTCCTTATACATATTTGCTAGCGGTAAGGGTCTAACCAGAGGGTTTGGTTCCAGGCAAGCCCCCCCCTTCCGCACCAAGTGAGCCACGGTCGGACGGGATATAGCACCTGTTACAATTGATATTCCCGTAGATTGCGGTAGAATGTGATCTGCGCCGCGGGACGTGTGATATGCACTTTGAGTAGTGACAATGCAACAACCAAAGGGATAATGGGAACCCTGTAGAGAGCTCAGAATGGAGCGATCTAAACAAAGCGCGTATGGCGCGTCTAGACAAGTGTGAGATAGATACATATATCAGAAGGGAAAGAGAAACGTACCCTCTCAGCTGAAGTGGTCAACTGAGGGGCAATATATCCGAGAAGGGAGGCTTTATAGGGAGCCCGTATCCGGCGATCCGAAGCGAAACACCGACGCGTCGCGTAACCTCGAATAGGGGGCATGTATGCTCGAACGGGACGGGCGCTTAGCTAGGACCAAATAGTGACACATAGACCCTGCATAACAAACCCCATACCTCGCACATGCGTTCAAACGACTTCAGCTATTGGTCTTTTATCACATTGCTTAGGTTCTGATATAGGGTCTCGACCAAGGAAACCACTTGTTTGTGGGAGTTTGTTAAAGTACATGAGTGGTGTCGCACAACAAACTGGAGTGTATTTATATAAAGCATGTCATCGCAGGATAGCGCAACCTAGTCATGCGTCGTTGTTTTTCAGACGAAAATAGAGATCGCGATATTTTGTAACTCACTGAATAAGAAGGAAGACAAAGCCGAAATGGTCGACAGAACATTTAGTTACAGCTGTTGAATAGGTCCCAACGGACCCGAGCTAGTCAGCGGAGCGATCATCTTCGAGATCCCGAGCCTTGAGGTTGAGAGATCTCCGATGCTGTAAAGAGGTATAGTCAAGGGGTATACCTACGGCAAGGCATGCACATACCGTATAACTCTCCTCGTTATTGCTCGTAGTATGGCCGAGTTCCTTAGTTATACTAAAGACTTGGGGGGTGACAGGGTTGTTCCCGACGTCGAATTCGTAAGCTGAAGACTAGTCGGATAAACGTTGGGTATCCTATGCCGACGAAGCGCTAAAACTTCCTACCTCGCCACGGGTAAATGTGGGTGCACATGTTTGCATAGAAATCTCTGATGGAGCGGCTGAAGGGTCAGAGTGTTCCGCAGACTGCTGTAGCTTTTTGTCTATGTATCCACGCCTAGGGGGGGGGGGGGTCAATACTCTGCGAGCGAGTGCGGAAGGTGTATATATCCTACCCAAGAAGAGTGATCATTAAGGAGAGAGCAAAGAATTTTCCTGTGAAGACGCGTTAGCAAAATGGGATAATCAAGTAATAGGCAAACAGTCACCTGCAATCCCAATGAAGTAGAAGCCCGCAAGTGACCGCGCTTTGACCTGCGAGGAATTGACTTGGATATATGCGCGGAATAGACACCACGCAACTCACCACGTAAAAGTCCGTAAAGGCCGCAATCAGCAAGATAAGTGGGGGGGCCGCCGATACCTTGATATTGTCCCACTTTAACCAGGCGTACCCAAAAATAGGCTATGTCGTACCCATATAACTTGCCAGATTGAACTAAGAATACCATCGTGTCTGTTCAACTCTAGTTATCGTAGTTAGCACTTGTAGACACATGTTAGATCGCCTGACTGACCCTCGCGCCATTGATACATGTATATTACGGCTAAAGTTGAAAATCAATCAACCATATTGGTCACTCGGATGACATCTACCAGACTCACTCGTGCTTGTGTTAGCTAGGTCTAATAGAATGGAACCCCCCAGCCACAGAGCTACTATAGTTCAAAAAAGTTCAAGGATGAGCGACTCGGAGCACATGAGGTAACCTCACATGCAAGCTGAGACTAGTGTTCGTGGTTAGCTAAGCTTGCGGTTTGTGGCGCCGACTTACCTGATCCACCACCTTGAGTTGGCCCGTTTTGTTTAGTCCACCAGCCTTGAATTCGATGTCAAAGACACGTCAGCTTACCCCTTTCATTCCAAAAACAATGGTGCAAATCCACAGGGCTACGAAAGGGATAATTGGCGTCCAACGTTGTTGGAAGATTCGCCAACACCTGAAAATATAAAAACCTTGGACAGATGTACCCAGCACTGTGGTTAAAATAGAAATTGTTTTCATTAACTAGGGTGTGTTTAGCACAGGTGCTTCGATAACACTTTACGAAGACTCACAAGAGGACGAGGCGGCATTTGGTTCAAAGCGTCGAACCCTTGTATAACATGAATCGTAGTCTTCGTTATTATGAGCATATTGACGCATATTACGAAAGATTTAAGCCATCTGTTCTCGCTCCGTTTAGAGTTCAAGAACGCTACGAGCATTGGAATCAAAATTCCTGACCAGCCAGCAGGGAGTAAATAGATAGACGCGTTTTCTGGAGTTATATGAAAAAATATCTTACCCTGTAGTCCACAGTGAATCATACCCATAGCGACGAGCGGCCCTGGGCCAAGTTCTGCCATTCCTGCCATCATAGTAATCTGCTAGGGTGGTGGGGGTTGTGGAGGCTGGATGTGCGTTTGCCTGCTCTAACTGTCCTGAACACTCGGGCCAATCCGAAGTAGGTTAAGTTCACCTTCCCGAATAGCAGGCATATCTGAGATTTGGGGAGGAAAGTTGACGCTCAAACAACGTCTAACATAGTCACGTAATCTAGCATTTGTCCTAGAGTGAGCGCTCACCCACGATATCGCCACGACTGACTTTCGCTCACTCTTTCATTGTAAAAGTCAAATTAACTGGCCTGGGTCTCATTGAACAATATAAATGCGCTCGAAATTACTGGTGTATATTGTTAGACATGGAGAGACGAATGAGAATCGGCAAGGCATCATACAGGGTCAAATGGATACTCAGCTGAACGATGCTGGTAAGGAAGCAATTTCATTCAAGAACCAACTAAGTCGATTGCCATATATATGATTAGGTAGAGCACAAGCAGCTGCAACCGGCAAATATTTGGAGGGCGTGAATTTTATTGCGGCGTATTCAAGCGACTCAACTCGCGCGGCCGATGTAAGCGCCAGTTTTCTAAACGATGAACATGTTGGACCTGAGTTAGATCAGACAGCTCGAGCAATTATAGCTTACCATCCCAAGTGCGAGCTTGTTTTAGACCCACGCCTGCGAGAACGCGTAAGCATTATTCTCACCTTGATGATCCAATGACTCCACTATTGCCGCGCTTAGAATATGGGTAGTCTTTCTGGGACCAAGGCCCCCGCTAGGCGTCCGCTTCCACCATCTGTTGAACACGGTCACTCGATCAAGCTGCGCTTGAACGACTTCTGGGATCACACGATCATCCCACTCCTGGCCCATCCCCCATCTAATGCCGCCACAACTTCTGACGGGGCGACACCAGATGTTATAGAGCCAGTATCTAACCATACAGCCTCAACTTCACATTTGCAGCCCGCCATACTTCTTGTGTCACACGGGGCAACTATTAGCAAACTCATACACGATGTGCTTTTGCACGACCATGGTTACACAGCTACTTGCGATCTCTCAAGGCGCGGAATATATAACACTAGTATCTCTATTCTTCGCCTCCAGGTGGATAAAGGATCTGAGCGAAGTGAGCCGACCGTAGAGGTGGGAGCTGAAACCGAAGAGCCTCCGCCGTTGGTGTTGGGAAAGCTCCTTGCGTTTGCTTCGATCACACATATGGTCAAGATTAGGGGGAAGGAGGTGGTCAAGCATAATGCCGATATGCTCGAATAGTCCAGTTTGTAAGGACATGTGCTCAAAGGCATTGGGTTAAGCGGCTAAATGATCCACATAGATAACCTCAAACGATTTGTGAATGAATCTGTCGCTTCAGGTCATTGGATGGGATTGAACTTTAACATGTACTGAAAAGAATGCCGGTTGCCTCCTGGTCAATGGATTGGATGTGTGTATGCAAAGTTATAGAAGCATCATCTGATGTTTGGCGTTTGTCTGTTGAGCGCTTGTTGTATTTGATCCGACGTCACCACTAGGAATTAGCCACTTGGAAGATTGGAGGCGCCACCATCACTAAGTTTTTTACTTCTTTACTTCAACATAATGTCCTTTCAAACGAGGAACCTATACCACTTGCGAGTCAATAAACATAGTGTTCTTCCCCTTTATCTTTACCTAGACGAAACCCATGTTGAATGGATGACTCGAAGTATCCTCAAGGAAATCATCACGGATTTGAAGCCATTGTGAGCCCAATTAGGTTTTTGCCATAAACCAAATTAATAACCTCATTTGCCCTATTAAACCAGAATCGGGCCAAAACTTGTTAAGGAAAGCCATATTGGAGCATCTGGGTTGAGTGCGAGCGCGATGAAGAAAGCTGGTCAGTCGGTCGTTGAAGTACAGCGAGGCGGTGAGCGCGTTTCTTCCTCTACGTGCTCGCTACCTACTCCTATCCCCTGTGTTTGTCTCAAATAGAAAACTACCAATTTGCGTATTTTCTGAAGCCAGCAGAAAGCTATGATATACTTATTAAGGTCAGTAGATATAACAAGGCTCTCGTTTGTTATCCTACCCAACTACTTTAGACACGCGATTTTGTCCCTGTCACTACGATCAAACGGTCTCCCACCCCCTCCGAACGTACTCCCACACCGGAACCACCCAAAAACAAACGTGGAAAAACGGCAAAGAGACAACCAAAGCGTGCACCAAAAGCAAAGTCGCGACCTAGAGTCTCATCTGCCGCCAAGAAGCGAAAACGAAAAGAAGTAGACGAGGAAGAAGAGGACGCTGAAATGTCGGACGCGTGGTCAGATCTGGACGATAGTATACAGGGCAGCCAAGTAGGTGAGACGGACGAGGATGTGGCTGTAGCTCCAAGTTCGGCTCCTACTAGGCGATCCACTCGGCACAAGAATATCCAGCAGGTCGAAGATGTTGACGAGGACATGGAGCAGGGTGAAACGACTGCTCCCTCCATACCTCAAGATCCACCGCCGACTGTTGTTGTTAAACCTGAACCTGACGATGCATCGGCACTCGCAAACCTACTCCCGATGGAAGACGAATCGACTCCTGCTCCTCGATCACCAAGCCCAAAGCCTCCCCCTGAGCACATAATGGTGGAGGACGAAGAGGAGAAACCTAAGCAGGAGCTTCGACTCAAATATGCCGGACACGTTATTCCTAGTCGGTGCATATGCGTCATCGCCGAGCCTTGGCCCGCGCTCCCGACTCCAGCTCAGCTAGCATCGCAAGCTACCAGACGGCGTCGTAAACCCACATCCCCACCGCCCTCAACAAGAGCACAACCACTGTTCCGGGCCGATTCAGATGACGAAGAGGAGGGAGAGAATAGGGATCCCCCGAAGTCACCCTCTCCAGAGTTTGACCCGGACGACGAGGAAGGTCGATTGAGGATGTTCAGTCAGATGATCAACAAAGTTGGAGAGCGACGTTCAGGAGTGGCCGCGCGTGGGGGGATGGATGAGTTTGAGGACGACGCCCTCTATGGCGACGCGGACGAGGAAGGTAGAAACGTTTGAATCTACGGGCGTGCTTGTTGCTACTCATATATATACTATGCCGATATTTTGGGGCACCTAACTCTTCATCGCAACACGAAACGACCTCTCTCGTTAATGCATATACCTACGTATTCCCCCTCCAAAAAGCGGTAGTGGTCCACTTTAGGTACCATTTCCATGCTCGAGGGTAAAATGAATAGTATATAGTGCGAGCACGGCCCAATAGTGACTAGTAAGCTCATTCGGAATCTTCATCGCTAGGCGCAAAGCGTCGTTGTAGTTCATTCAACCTCCTAGCCTTCTTACTCTCCTTCTCAGGCAACATTCCTTTTCCCCCTTTCCTGAACGCGGTCCAATTTGCCTCAATCCTCCTCACTGCGCCCCATGCCTCGTCATGCCGCCCATCAGGCCCGGCCCCGTTGTCTGTGTAGTCCCACTCGCTCTCAATCCGCCAACCACGTTCCTGTGCGACAAAACATAATATGTCCCATGTTCGCTGTGTCGTATCTGAAAGATACGGATAGTCGGACTCGACCATTAGCCGTGTGGGATCGCAAGCGTGGATGAGTTGGATGAGAGCGACGGAGTTGGGTCGGACGTTGATCGCAGTTGAGAGGGATATATATACGTTTTGGTGTGTTTTCTACAATAGGCCTTGTCTAAGAAGAAGAACGTGCAAAGTGAATGCACCCACCTCGATGCTTTTCCAAACGTCTGCACTGAGCGTGCAGCTATGCAAATCCACATTGATCCTTTCCCAAGCAGCGCTATGTTTGCTCCTCATCCTTTTGAATAGCTCTGTAGTCGCCCCACTAGCTTTGACGCTATGTAAACTAATGTTCTTCCCAAGTTCAACGGCAACATCCATTTGCGCCTCTAGCACCGCCAGCTGGTGCTCATACGGGACCGTAAACGGTGAAAGCTTCATCCCTTCCCCCTCGACAACGGGAAATCGGACCCTGAATGCACGATCGAGTCCGACTTCTCCCAACATCGTTGACCCGTTTATCTGAAGGTTTTGGCGAAGTTCGGATATGACGTCTTTGAGAGAGCGGGGTGCGGGAAGTGAAGAAAGTACATGCTGGAAGGCTTCTTCATGCTTTTCGGAGGGCGTAAAGAGTGATCTATAGTGCTCTTCAGCGGGTGCGGGTGTATCTAAGATCGAGATCCTATGTGACCACCAGGGGTGATATCCTATGTAGCCCAAAATACAATTAGTCCTGCCAATATTGAGAGCGGCTTATGGGGACTTTACCGAAGCACATGACGACTCGATCACCCATTCTCTCGCCCAACTCGCGCACTTTGGGCTGATCCTCCGTATGCGTAGCCATTGCACAGACATGACCTAGTTGTACTCCGTTGATATGGTCGTCTGAGATGGGGGAGGTATCTGTAGGATGACAGTGGACGTCGACAAGGTGGCTCAAGACAGACACATTGGGTAGCGGATTGGTGGGAGTAACTTCTGCGGCAGACCCAGATGATTCGTCGTCATGATTTGGACACATAATTGTACTCAAAGTTCAGCGGGGGACCTTACAAGCACGGAGTTTTCAAACGGGGACGGGAAGAACAAGATGGGATCCTTGTTACATGATGTCATGACTCATTTAACCCAAAAAGGCAACCCCCTCACCTCCCCCACAAACCACCAAAGAAATAAAAGATCCAGAAGCATTGCATTTGTACTATTCGAAACACATCCTTGGTGTGGTATAATATAAATGCCAGTCGATACAGCAACACAACGCAATGTCCGCGTAATGGTCCGTACTAAAGGAGGATGGAAAACGAACAATGTCCGAAAGTGTACAGATCCTCGACGAGTGACAAATATATAATATACGATTGGGTCGAGAGCTGAGAGACCGAGACCGAGAGTGAGACTTGGGGAAAAAATTGAAAAGTTGCATAGAGGCGAACGAGCTCTGCCCGTCAGACTTGAAACTTGAAACGTGAACTTGAACTTGAGGAATCCAATCCTGTTTTGTACTTGCACAAAAAAAATACCTTTTCAAAAACTCACACCCTCCAGCTCATACTCCTTTCTCTAGATCAGAACGCACCACCGCCCATCCCTCCGTTCCCAGGGTACGGGCTGGGCGGCCCAGGCGACCTTGACATCCCCATCTGCTGTTGTTGTTGCTGCTGCTGATATTGGTTCTGCATCTGCAACATCTGCAATTGTAATTGCTGTTGCTGAAGCGCGAGTTGCTGCTGACCGGGTGGGAGCGTTGCCGGATTCGGCATCGCAAATGGGTGCTGCACGGCCTGCGGGGATGGAGCTGCGCTCATTTTTTGCATTGATTGTAACTTTTTTGGGGAGAAGGGCAACGTCAATCAAACGGGTGTCTGATGTAGGATAAGATAGAGGTGGCTTACCTCGTAGAAGGCAAAATCCTGGAGAAGCGAAGTTCGCGCCGGGTGGGTGAAGAAAATCCGGAGCATCTCGTGTCCGGCTTCAGGCAAAAGCTCCTGCGTATCGCGCGAGTTGGTTACCGGCTTGCGTTCCTGGGTGTTGCTGCGTGCGTAAACGCAATTTTCCGATAGAGATAAGTGAACGAGGAGCAGAAGAGCGAGTGTAAGGCACAATCAGAATCAGAGTTTGCATGAGCCCATCTGTATTCTGCACTGATAGAGAAGACTTACTTGAGCCGAATGTGGCGCAGATTCGCGTTCGGAATATCACGAACGAAGATCCACCGGACTTTAAACACACCCTTCCACTTATCCTGGGCCCAAACGGTGGACGAGCGAGTATAGTCCACCGGTGTAAGCATCTCAGCCATCCCACAGAAGTGCCCGCTATGAGTGACAAATACCAATCAGTCAGCGCCTACTCAGTTTGGAATAAGGGAGAAATGCGTATTATATGAATGAATGTGTGGGAGACATACCTCGCGTTGACACTGAAGAAGAGGTAGATGGGGCCTCTCCCGGCGCACTCTTTGAACGCCTTGTCGAGCCGTTTGTTCCCCGGGTCCGTCGAGCTCCAGATCTCGTACTTCAACGACTTGTGCACGTCGTCTTCCGTATACGACTTGATCACGAAATACCGGGCCTATAATCAGACAATATACGTTACTTTAGCAACGATAGCCACCCTATACCTAAGTGAACAGCAACGCACCGATTGGGGTCGGATATCGAACGAGGCGGGATTGTATCCCTTGGCCACGATGAGCGACGGCACGTCCACAGGACTGAGGTATCCACTCGGGCTCGTGCCGCCGTTTCCGCTAGCGCCCACACCTCCCCCAGCCGACGGGAGGCCCTGGCCAGGTCCAACGGCCGTATTAACCTGCAGCCGCGACTGGCCGAGCGCAGGGTTCATGCCTCCCACACCTCCCCCAGGGCTCATCATGCCCATATTCATACCGAGGCGAGCAAACGACGAGTCGATACCGCCCATATTCATCCCTCCGAAGTTCATGCCGGGCTGCATCATGCCCGCGTACGCTTGTGGAAGGGGCGGTACAGGGGGAGCGCCCGAGGCGTCGAATCCATTGCCGCCGGGACGGGTGCCAATGATTCTGTCTTTTTGGTCCCAGACAACTCCGCTAGCCGTAAACGGCTTGTCGTCCTGACGCTGTCCATTGGCGTTCTCGCGGTATCCACCCTGTTCCCCGACGCGGCCGTTCCAGCGACGCGCCTGAGGAATCCCATGGCCGATTGGTGGGACGTAAGCTGCAGCGCTCTGTGGCTGTTTCGGCGGCACAGCAGGGGGCGATAGATCCGTAATAAGCTGCAACTTCCCCATCCCACGGCCGCTGCCGTTAAACCCGCCTTGAGGTCCAATTTGCTGCTGCTGGGCCTGCTGAGCTGCTCCCGGCTGAGGAGAATTTGCGCGGAAACGCGGCGGGTGGTTCGGGCCAGGAGACAGACGACGAGGCGTAGAAGGCGTAGAGACATCGAGATTTTGCGAAGGCGGTGCGAGCTCCATGTTCCCGAGGGAGCGCTGTATTTCGTCGACCGATGGGTCCTGGCGCCAGTCTTTGGTGGCGGACCCCACTGGTGGAGTGGCGGGGCCCCAAGGGGTACGACCGATTGGGCTTAGGGGCGACTGACCGTGATCGTTCTCCGCGTAGGACGATGACGGCGGTGACGGAGACTGAGCCGCACGCTCCGCGGCCCGCTGAGCTAGACGACGGCGACCAGCTGCTCCGGCGGCGGCATTGGCTGTGAGACTGGTGTGGCGTCGGATATTGGAAGCAGGTGGAGGCGAGACAGAAGGCCGAGGGGCATAAGGGCCCGGCGACAAAGCCCCGTTATTCGAAGACTGAGACTGGGAGCGGCTGTGGCTAGACTGGAAGTAAGGAGAACCTCCTGAGAGAGAGTTGAGGCCGCCTTCGCCTTCGGCGGGATGCTGCTGTGGGGATTCGAGGATAGTAGTCAATATCGAGGGAATATAGATCATGGTAGAGATGGGCAAGGGGACTGGGCGCAAAGCTCGGGTGTTTATGGTAGAATACACTGCCTACTAACCTCGTCACCCCTCAAGCCTCGCATATCTGGGTCCCATTCCTCCTCTCCTTCACCAGCATGATCAGCTGCGATCACCGAGAGGCTATTGATATTCCTGCCGACTGGCGAGAGGGTGCCCGACTGAGTGCCGGTGCGATTTGACTTGAGGCCTATTCACAGGAATGCGCAGCACGCAGCAAGTAAGTACCCAAGTATAAGTCATGACGATAAGCAAATCAGAGCGGCGTGGTGTAAGTACTGACCCCGATGATGTTTAGTAGGCAGCGAAGCATGCCGATGAAGCAGTGCACCCTTGGCGTCCCCGACAGCGCCCGGGGCCGCGTTCCAAGGCTCGTCCGCGCGATCGTCTTCATCATAATATTCTTGGACTTCTTCAGAGATTGGAGCGCGGTGGGCCGCCCTCACTGCCCTAGACGATGAGGAGATCGTATGGACTCTACGCACTGAGGCTCCCCCGAGCGGCGAGACAGTATCATTCGGCGACGTAGGGGTATCCTCCATTTTTCTACAGCGATGGTTGTAAAATAGAAAATGCAGCCACGGTTACAGGCGTCTTTTCAATGGGGCCGTAACGGAACCGATGATTCGAAGCAGGCGATCACAGTTGTCAAGCAACTAGTAATCTTGTGATTGGACGAATCACAGTAACGAAGCAAAGAAGTAGCAAAGAAGTAACAAGATAGAGAAGGAAAGTTGAAGGTTGATATAGGGCGAATTTAGGCCGTGACAGAATGGTTGTGCTGTGCCCGGCCAAGTGGGGGAAATAGGCATTATATTCAGGACACTGCCACAGCCACAGCCACATGATCTACGCACGTGACCTGTCATCTGTGTCCGATATAGCCACTCTATTCGACGTCGATCCCCAACAGCCAGGATGAAGATAACGCACTTTGGGACTTTTGGTGGGTCTGCATAGCTTGTATCTCAGCTCTGTTGCTCAATCAAAGCATTGTTAGATATACGCTTTCCAACCAACCTAACAGGAGATGGAACAGACGCCATGTGCGCACCTTTTCCTCGCAACATCATTCTTCCTCAACAGCTCGCTGCAGGAACCTCGAGGTCGACTACTCAGCGGCGTATCTCAAGCTTTTTACTGATGGCCCACTCACTGGTTACGGAATGACCTTTACCATCGGTAAGGTCTTGCTCTTCACCTGATAAGCCATCTTCTTACCCCTCGGCACCATCAGGCCGCGGAAATGATATCGTCTGTTCTCCGTTCCCGTACAAACCAGTGGCAACTGTGTCTCACATCACAGATGTATAGGTGTGCCACGCCATCCGAGAAGTGTCCAAGCGCGTGGTCGGAAAGGACTTGGAAGCTCTATTCGAGGATATGGGCAAGACCTGGGACATGCTTACAGCTGATCCTCAGCTGCGGTGGTAAGTTCCAGTGGCCAAATGGAAGATGTTTGAACACTCATTCCTTGATCAAAGGATCGGTCCGTGAGTCTATACACATTTGTTCCGCATCGAGGAATAAACCCGAGAACTTCTTTAGGGAGAAAGGCGTTATCCACCTCGCCACCGCTGCTGTCGATAATGCTATCTGGGATCTCTACGCAAAGGCTCGCAAAAAGCCACTCTGGAAGTTGGTCGTGGATATGTCTCCGGTAAGTTAGACAAACGGCCGCCCGTATACATTTGTATAGCTTCTAGACACAACCGTAGGAAGAACTCGTGCGATCAACCACGTTTAGGTGAGCGGCTCATTTCCGGCACCGCCCAGCTGTCAATCAGCTTGACACACCGACGTGTGTAGATACATATCAGATGCGCTCACACCCCAAGAAGCGCTGAACATGCTGCAGGCCAAGGCTCCGGCGAAAGCGGACCGCGAACAGCGAGCCCGCGAAATAGGGTGTGTCCCGAGCGCGGCTATTACATCCAGCCACAAGGGGCACTGACTGGGTACTGTCAGATACCCCGCATACGTCACTTCAGCTGGATGGTTACGCTACGACGACGAAAAAGTCGCCCGGCTGATTCGTGAGGTGTGCTTTTGGTGTCTATCATCGACTGGAGTACGAACCTCTGATCGGTGACCCGTTCGTAGGCAATCAAAGCGGGGTTCACGCATTTCAAGGTACGCCATGTTGTGAACGGCGATTTAACCGGACAATATGGTCAACTCACCGACCTGTGCTTTTCTACTCTCCGGCCAAGATAGATGAAAGTCGGCTCCTCGCTCACGGACGATATAAGACGGGCGAAGCTCATCCGCTCAATCATAGACGACCCTGCGTCGTTTCCAGCCGGCTACACCCAGCCAGACCCTGCGAGCCTAGTCGGGAAAAACGCAGGCCCGACCGGGTGCGTGCTGATGATGGACGCGAATCAGGTTCGGTAGCGTAAAAGCCCCCTAGCGCTGATAACTCAACTGACGCTATTCCGGAACCATCGCTCGCTTTTGAGCAGGTTTGGGATGTACCCGAGGCCATCGACTATGTTTCTCAACTGTCAGAGACAAAACCATGGTACCGTATACATTTCTATACTGCCCTTCTAATATGGGATCACCGATTCATTGTCCTACTCCGTTCATGTCCCACCCTCGATCTTCACCATGTACCCCTCTCTCCGGCGCTTGACTGCCCTTCCTCGCGCGCACTCCTGGCGCCAAATATAGGTTCATCGAAGAACCCACCGCCCCAGACGACGTTCTCGGCCACGCCGCCATCCGCAAAGCCCTCCGCGCGCAAGGGACAGGAATTGGTGTCGCGACAGGCGAACATGCGCACAACCGGCTCACAATGAAACAACTTCTCCAAGCCGAGGCGGTCGACGTGCTCCAACCCGACGCGTGCCGCCTAGCGGGCGTGAGCGAAGTCCTCGCCGTCCTCCTACTCGCCGCCAAGTTTGGCGTATTGGCATGCTTTCATGCGGGCGGGGTGGGGCTGTGTGAGCACACGATTCATTTAAGGTGCGTCGTGATTCTCGTTTCTGATTTCTGATGGAGTGGGGCCGAGATACGTGTGGATGAGTGGGAGGGATGAACCGAGGACTGATGGGGGTGGTTGAGAAGCTTGCTGGACACTCGTCTAGGCTGTGTGTGCAAACACGTACACGGCACTGATGCCCGAGTCACGGTGTCGGCCCCGTCCCCCCTCTTACTCCCCTCCTAGCGTCTTTGACCGCATACATCCTCTTATTCTTACTCTCTGGAGTGCCAAAATGACTAACCTGCCCACGCACAATCACTGATCGCTGCCAAACGATCGTGAACCACGTTCCGCAGCTTGATTGACTACATCGCTATCTCGGGCTCGATGGAACGGAACGTCTTGGAATATGCCGAACACCTCCACGAACATTTCGTGAACCCATGTCAACTCGATAGTAAAGGAAGATACCGCGTCCCATCGTCCCCAGATGAGGGATACAGGTACGTACAGTACAGTACACTCAACGCGCTCTACACATATCCTGACAACCTCCTCCCACTCCGAATGCGCTCTCACACCTAATCACCACCACTCGCGTCATCGCCCTTACGCGCCCACTAACCACCCTTGACGTATAGCACCGAGATGGTCGAGAGCAGCATCGCGGAGTTCGGATTTCCACATGGGTCTTACTGGACCTCGCTCGGCGACGATGGAACGCACCGATCTTAAATAAGATCGGTTCAGCGCCCAGTTTAAGCCCTCCCCGCTCGAAAAGGTAACATCCAGAGGCCGGACTGGAGCATTCGGATGATACCCCTGGACGATCAAACAAGTGAAGAAATAAGCTAATGGGCCAGACTGGTGCGGTTGTGTTCTCTTGCGCCGAGGATTCCTATCTTGTATTTAGACTCGAGCACCCCAAATGAAAACAGATGAATAAATGAATATTATTAAAGGATTGTTCTTCAGGTGACTACAAGGCAGGGGACAAATACAGTCTGGCACTCGAGTCCTACAGAGACAGTTGGGTAGATGAACACGCTCGGGCGAGTAAGTGGGTAGAACAGGGGCGGGTGGTTCACGGCACGCAAGAAGGGACTGAATAGAACGGCACAGAGGGAACGCGATCTGCCGAAGGAGATGCACGGGACAGAAATGACGTGGTACAAGGGGTAAGATATGAGGGCGACCTCCTGGGTAATTTCGCGCAAGCGTAATATGAACTGCCCAACGTGCAACATCATGCCCATCAGGAACGTCATTTGGAACGAGCCAGAGGCATATTCGACTCACCAAAAATAACAAACAGGGGACCGGGCGAGCCTCCTGTGCCCAAAAGGTAATCGGCATATACAGGGACGCGAACGCATTACACGCGCTCCAGCATGGCCGCGAGCTCGTCGGCGTCAACCAGGCCCTGCCCAGTCTGTACCTTGCTCGCCGGTCGTGTATATTCCCTCCCCTCGGCCTCTCGGTCCGCTGCTGCTGTCACAGACTTGCCCGCCTGTTGCATCTCTCCCCCCTCGGCCTCCTCATCTTCCTCCTCGACCGAGTCCGTCGTGCGTTGTCGAACTTGTCCCCCGCCTGCGATCCATAGCCTCCACCACCTGCCCAAAAATCGCTTGATCTCGTCCCGTAAACCGAGGTACTCGACGTTACGCACACAGCCTTCCCACGTGACCGCGCCCGTCCGCAACGCCTGCTCGACGGTACGGGTGTCGCCGAAATAAAGGTAATGGACCAGCAGGGCAAAGGATGCGTGGTCTGGAACGGGAAGTAGGACTGTAGGGTTGCCTGGTGGACCTGTCATACGGGGCTGTCGCATGGAGGAGAAGGTGAAGAGCGGGCGGGAGCCGGCGGAGGCGGGGTCGAGATGGGTGATAGTCGAGTGGGAGAAGAGGTTGCGAAAGAGGGCAGACTGGGCGGTGAGGTAGTCTTGGTGTAGCTGCGAATAAATACATGAGTATGGGCTTTCATTTGGGACATGAATGAACGCACCCGAACACGGATAGGCTGACGGGCACCGGCCGAAGGGGCACTGCTCCTGCGTGAGTCTCGGATCCCGGCGGGCGGGCCGTTGGTGGTCGAGCCCGATGTACCAGCAACAGATGTATGGCCATTCGCTACTCGAGAAAATGTCCTAGGCGATTCGGTTGGGACGACTAGATCATCTGGGTTCAGAACAAAGACAAAGGAAGAAATATCAAGACTAACTGATAGTGCAGTTGGTGGTTTCTGGTCTATGCCAGTAGTAGGGGGCCATGGACCGTAGACGGTCGATGATGTACTCGATGGGGATGTGTGAGAGGGCATCTGGGAGGCCGGTGGCGGGAGAGATGGGCCCTACGACGGCGGGACGAGCGGGGGTGCGAGTTGCATTGGAGGCGACGGGGGAAGAGGTGGGAGTGGGTAGCTGAAAAGGCTCTTGTCTTGGGGGAAGCGGGTCGGCCATCATGCTGGAACTCTGTGCGGGAACAAGGGAGCGCGGGCTGGCTAAGAGGGCGGACCTGGGCGGACTTGGAGCGCCTCTTTGTGCACGGGACCGCCGGGGGTCTGATCGGGTGCAATCCACTGCAATCCAGTATAATGTCCATTATAAACTCG
>JANWGL010001808.1:0-79158 GCA_025200755.1 Ceratobasidium sp. C01
CTGTCCACCACGTATTCAAACGAGTTTCAGCCTGCCCCAGAGGACTTCCCACGTAAGATTCCGATATTTCCGGTCAGTCGTTCTGTACGTATTTTTTATTCAATAACGCGAACAAGCAAGCCCTCGTGCAATAGATTGAGATCCTTCCACCGCCGGAGCGCAAGAACGCCCAGCCAGGAGCTACTGGTGCGACACTTTTTCTTTTAGAACTTTCGCTGAAACTGCGCCGCAACGATAACACGTCTACCGCACTGCTTAGGACAAATAAACGTCACGGTCAAGTCCTTAAAGCCTCCACTCGCCTTCCCACTCTCCGTACTACCCACAGACTCGATCGCGTCGATAAAGGCCCAACTCGCCGAGCACCCACGCGCCCCACCTGCTGACGCTCAACGACTGCTTCTCAAGGGAAAAGCCCTCGTTGACACCAAACTACTCCAGGAGTACGACATCGGTGACGGCGCGACTATAAACCTATTGGTCAAACCCGGCATCGAGTGGACTGGTGAAGAGAAACCTATGGCTCCAACACTAGACAAACCCTTGGGCCACTTGCGCCTTCCATCGCAGGAAAACATGGCGATACCATCCGTGGTACTCTCGCCAATTCCAGACCCAGAAGGTCGAGCACCCTCTCCACACGCGTTAGCGCTTGACGCAACCGCTCCACCCAGTCAGAGTACCTTTTTCATCAATATTGCCGATTTTAGTAACTCATCCTACATTTGAAAACAGTATCTTCTTCTGTTCGTCCCTCATACCACCAAACAATTGCCTCACCGGATTTCTGGGACAAGCTCCACGGTTTCCTGTCACAAGAGTTCACAAACAAAGAAGACGCGGATGGCGCTTTCGAGGCCTTCCTTATCGCGAGCAAGGAGCAATTGACAGCCGGAGAGATCGCGAAGATTCGCGATTCCACGGGTATTGTTGGGATGGCGGGAACGTAGACTGCGATTGTGCCTAAGGAAGGGAACTCCGTCGCGTAGCGGTCTTCTAATTGTTGGGAATTGCGCGATTTTTGTGGGGTATGGTTCGGTTTGTCTCGACTCGGGTTGTAGCAATGGATTCGTATGTTTGAAATGCAGTCGCCGTAACATTCACAGACTTTGGCGTCCACAGTGGCTGGAAATTGGACTATAATTAGAATGGTTGTGAGTGGTTGTCGCACGCCGTCCACTCTTGCATATGGGCCAACGGGCATCACGGACAAAGATAGATGTACATGCAAGTTAACACCATATCGGGCGATAGGCGATAGTGCATCTTACACGAGTCATTGTACGGACATGTGCTTGAGCAGGGCAGAAGTTCTTGAAGACTTCGGCAAACGGGTAGCTTTCCTAAGCCGTGTGGAAGGCATTACAAATGATGATCAAACACTCGCTGACCGGCTACAGAACCGAGCGGAGAGGAGCACATGCTTCGGTGTTGCACATGGTGCGCTATTACGACGTGGAGATCTTCGGCAGACAGGTATGGAGAAGTCTCACTCGCCGGGCTCCATGGTGCCCAATATAAAATCCTGGTCGGGGCGAAAACCAACTTTACTCGACACTTTGCCCCCATGGCGTCGCACCAACCACCGCTCTCTGAGCTGCCAGCGATCAGCACCGAGGGCCCTCGCATCCCCTCCCCTCTTACGAGTCCGAGGGATGAGAAGGTCCCAAGCTACGACGAAAAACAAGGCAAATTTGACACTGAGCGGATCCATGATTCAGACCACGGACACGACGAATTTGACGACACTATCAAACTTGACCCGTACGTAGGATTTACTTGCTGCAAGCGAACCAGGATTAAACTTTTATATTCACAGCCACGAGCCATTCCCGATCGACCCCGAGCATGAGGAGGAGGAATACCAACTTACCCTTCGTGCGCTAGTTGTCGGTTGGATACTTGGCGCGGTTGTTGGTGCATCGGTACGTTCACCTTCCCTCCTATTTCGAACGTCTGTTCTCAACTTTGCCGCAGAATATCTACCTCGGTCTCAAGACTGGATTCACGTTCGGCCCTCAGCTCTTCGGAGCGATCTTCGGTTTCGCGATTCTCAAGCCGCTCTCCAAGGCTTTCACTATGGATTTCCTACCCGGTTGGGTGTGGGGCGGCTCCTTTGGTCCCAAGGAAAACTGCACTGTCCAGACCGCCGCCACGTCTGCTGGAGGCATGGGTATCATCTTCGTGTCTGCCGTCCCCGCGATGTACCGCATGGGTCTTTTGTCAGAGTTCCCGTCTGCCGACGTTGGCAAGTAGGTGATTTCCGTTGACTGCTCACTTCGGTATGCTTATATGTTTCGTTCTACAGGTTGATCGCTTTAACAGTCAGCGCCGCCTTTTTCGGCGTTTTCTTCGCCATCCCTCTCCGTAAATATTACATTCTCAGGGAGAAGCTAATGTTCCCGACCCCCACCGCTACTGCCTTCACTATTCGTGCGCTCCACGCTGGACGCACTGGCGCTGAGGCAGCTCGTAAAAAGTCTATCGGCCTTGCGTCCTCCTTCGCTGCTTCTTTCGTATTCAAAGTCGCCGCAGGCTATCTCCCCGGTATTATCTGGGACTGGCACATTGGTTGGACGTTCTACCGTCTTGGCTGGACTTCCATGATTCAGCTCGACAACTTTGGTTGGTGGCCCGAATGTACGTGTTTTTTCAGTCCTATGTCCGATAACGACTTATCCTGAGTTAACTTATTCAGTCACGCCCGCCTTCTTCGGCGCCGGAATGCTTTCCGGAATGAATGCCTCCTGGAGCTTCTTCGGCGGATTTGTGCTTGCCTGGGGCATTATCGCGCCTTCCCTTATCCACACTGGTGTCGCTGTCGGCGTGCAACGCGACCCTGACAACTTCCCGGAGGTCTACAGCTACCAAGCGATGAAATTCAAGACCCAAGACGCATTTATCCACGCACCGTCGCCGCGTTACTGGTTGCTGTGGCCTGGCGTCCTTGTCATGTTGATCTACTCGTTCGCGGAACTTGTAATGAGCTCCAGGGGTATGTTCTCCAACCTCGGTGGCATTGGCTCCTCTGTACTCTCTAGCTGGCGCCGCTGGAGAACACGTGGTGATCCCAACACGATCCATGCGGAGGAGGAAGACAACGATCCCAGTCGTGTGAGTATATGCGCCGAGTTCGAGCACATGGTTTTAAACTAAATGCCTTCTTACACAGCCTGAAGACCGTGTGCCAACGTGGGCATGGGTGACTGGTGTCATCTGCAGCTTAGTTCTATCATGTGCTCTTCTCGCAACTCAATTCTCGCTGAATGTGGGAGAAGTTATCCTTGCGCTCAGTGAGTTCCAAAACTTAGACTATTTTCACGTGATACCATACTAACTTTGGCGTACAGTCCTCGGTTTCATCTTCTCGTTCATTGGCGTCCAGTCATCCGGCTACACTGACATCAACCCCGTATCTACCGTCGCCAAAGCCTCTCAGCTCATCTTTGGAGGTGTCACCAAGGGCGCTGGCACCGAGCTTAAGGCCGCCCAGGAAATCAACTTGGTGGCTGGTATCATCGCTGCCGGCTCTGCGGCTCAAGCATGTGACATGACTGGTGACTTGAAGACCGGCCATCTTTTGCGCGCGAAGCCAAAGAACCAGTTCGTCGCTCAAATCACTGGCTCCGTCGTCTCCGTGTTCTTGGGGGTTGGTCTGTTTGTGCTGTTCACCAAGGCTTCTCCTTGTAAGTTTCTGAGCGTTCAAGGATGCCGAACAAACTAACGCCCCGATTAGGCATCCTGTATCCTCCTGATGACGGCATTTGCACATATGGTGCTCCATCCGTGTCCGCGTGGGCCGCAGTCGCGACCGCTGTTACCGCGCCTAAGCTCCGTGAGCTGATAATTCCTATCTCCCAAAGAAGTTTGTCTAACCAACTCGTAAATAGCCGTTCCCCCGAGCAGCGGGTACACTGCCATTGGGCTCTCCGTCGCAGCCGTCCTCACAGTCATCGCTAAGCACCTCTGGATCCCGCACAAGTATTGGGCTTACATCCCGAACTGGAACGCTATTGGTCTCGCGTTTGTCGTCCCACAAACATACTACGGTACCGCGATGGCTGCCGGTGCTACTTTCAACCTGATCTGGGAGCGCCGCAACTCGCGTAGTTTCGACATGTACATGTTCCCGATCGCGGCCGGTTTGCTGGCCGGGGAGGGCCTGGGTGGCGTTCTCCTCGCATTGTTGTCCGTTGTTGGCGTTGGCGCTGATGGTGTCAAGTATGGCACGTCTGTTGGTTGCACGAGTGAGTCACCATATTTGGGAATAATCTTTCACGGATGCGTTACTAATTGTTCGCCCACCCAGTCAATGAATTCTGTGGATGAACACGAATTTAGATCGATTATGTTGTTATATTCCGACTGTTCCTGTTGTACTTGCATAGTGTCCTGCCCTACTCTCAATAATATACATCTATATGCATCATCTGGCTCGGTGAATTGGTCAGATTATTGGATTTAGAGGTGGAGGCGGATCTAGCTATGCCGGCACATAATTACTCAGCGAGGAAATGTTCGCTGAAGCTTTATATAACGACCTTCTTGTCGGGGGGCTCGACGACCGCTGACGACATACTGACTAGGCCCGCCAAATAGCTCGTACACTTGGTCTATTTAGGTATCAAGGCTTAGAGTGGAGCCCCTTAGACTTAAAGACATGTCCTTACAACCCCAGCTCCCTCTTGGATCTGAACAACGGGCTATGTCTGGCTCCCCTGTACCATCTGGAGCGTCCTCTGAACATACCCAACATGACTCTCTGACGGACCCAGGTTCTCGCCCTATGGATATGGAAAAAAAAGTACATGTTGGCGAATCGACGGAGTCTGAAGCCAACAAAGATGAAAGAGCGTGGGAGGTCACTCTAGATGACAGCGACGATCCCAAGAAACGCGCTACTGCACGAAAATGGCTCGTCGTCTTTGTCCTCTCTACCTCTGCTACGTGTGTCACCTGTGCCTCTTCTGTGGTAAGTTCCGTCCCTCACCCGCACCCCCCCGGCGACACATGACTCCAACTTCTCGTAACTCATAATTTCTCGTTTTTTCAGGCGGCAATGGCGCGGCCGGGTTTGCAAAAAGAGTTTGGGGTATCCACTCCTGTTGCGATTCTCGGCATTTCGCTGTTTGTCGAGGGACTGGGGATCGGCCCGCTGCTTTTGGGACCGCTGTCCGAGTTTTTTGGCCGTCGACATATTTATTGGATATCATTCGTGTTTTTTGTGTTGTTCAATTTTCCGGTAGCATTTGCTCCTAATATTGGTGCGTCTGCCTATCGCGAGTTGAACCTTCGAAATAGCATTAACTGTCTTACAGAGGTTTACTTGATTTTTCGATTCATTACGGGGTTTTCTGGAGGTAAGCTTTTGCAGCTTTGTTTGCACTCACCATTAGCTAACGGATCTGATTGTATAGCGGCATTCCTGAGCGTTGCGGGTGGGACTGTGGCGGATTTGTTTGACAACACCCAGGTTGCAAGGTGTGTAAGTTCGTAGATCACATGACCGACGCATTTACTGATTCAATGTTGTTAGTCCCATGGCGTGCTACACAATTAGTCCATTTATTGGACCGGTATTGGGGCCTGCGTTCTCCGGATTTATCAACCAGGTATGTACCTCTACGTATCTAAGCGCGATGCTGGCTAAGGCTAGGCTATTAGAACACCAACTGGCGCTGGACGTTTTATACCCTAATCATTTGGTCCACAGTACAGTTGGTTGAGTTATATCTGGTGAATGACACTTTGAATTAAAAAAGTTAAGCTCTTCTAATAATGCATATAGCTTGTTCCAGAAACCTACGAGCCTGTACTGCGAGTTCAGAAAGCGCGTCAGTACGTATATTCTCAAAAAGATATAACTGGACAAATACTTAGGCCCTATAATAGTTTGCGCAAAACTACAGGTGAAGGGCGATGGTGGGCACCACTTGAAAAAACCGACCGTAGTATCACGCAAAGCATAATCACGAGTTGCTACAAGCCATTTGGTAAGCAACCTCGGCGGGACCAGTTTATCTTGTAATTGATTTTAGATTTTAGAAATCATTCTGCACGAACCTATGGCGCTGCTCCTTGACCTATGGTAGGAACAGTAGTCGATTGTGAGACAGGCCCGTACTCATCAATGGTCCCTTTCAGGTGTTCGCTTCTACTCGGGATTCTGTATTTATGCTTCACTGGTAAGTTATCAAGTGCATACATTTACATTGAATTATTCTAAAATGCGCTTAAAGCATTCCCCACGATCTTCGGGACCAATCATGGGTTTAACACTCAAAGTGTTGGACTGTCGTTCGTTGGCATTGGAGTAGGAATGATGATTGCGCTTGCATCCCAGCCTTTTTGGAACCGGTACGTTGTGCTTTACAGTTGACATTAGATATAGGCTTACCTGTCCTTTTCAGCGTGCAAGCCAGATATATCGCAAGTCATGAAGGTCCCCCTCCTCCCGAGACACGCTTGTTTATTGGTATGGCTGGTGCTGTGCTTGTCCCTATCGGGTTGTTCTGGCTGGCGTTCACGACTCCGAAAAGCGTGCACTGGATCGTCCCTATATTAGGATCCATTCCGTAAGTCCCACCATTCTCTCAGTGTGCTGCTTGTACTTACCCAGAGCCTGTAGCTTTGGAACAGGGACAGTATACGTGTTTACTTCCGTCTTCACATTTCTTGTTGTCGCATACAGGCCATATGCTGCATCTGCGATGGCGGGGAATTCATTTTTGAGATCAGCGTTTGCTGCTGCCTTTCCACTGGTCTCCGGCGCGATGTACAAACGGCTGGGAACCGTCGGCGCGACCGCACTTTTGGCTGGTCTAACGGTATTAATGGCGCCCCTTCCGTGAGTGTTATGTAGTAAAACCTATCATACTCGATAGGATTCTGACATCTTTTGGTAGATTCGTTTTCTACAAATACGGCGCGAGGTTACGACGGCATTCCAAGTTTACATAGCGAGTAACGGGTTGCAGTTTAGAATATTACGAACTTGTTAAGACGCCAAAGACGTGATCATGCGTCCAATCTATACTTTCCTAGCGGGTTCAAATGCGCGTTCACGACCAAGCCAATTGTTGATTCAAGCAGAGTACATGCGTTAATGTTCAACTAGATAGATCGCCATCGACCTTACTTCCTGCCCCACCATCCACCCAAAAGGGTTCCCAATACTCCCTGCGATTCTTGTTGAACGGGTGCCTGAGCTGGCTCCTCTGGTTGAGTATCGACCTTCCTGTCCACGAGTGCTCGTTTCTCAACCACTGGGCTCGCCTTGACTGGTTGCTCTGCTGGGACAATTCCGGCCTTCTCTTGTAACCTCTCCATTGGCAGCTCGACGTAATTGAGGGCGACGTCGAAGAACAGAGGCTTTTGGTGTGGTGCACCGCCCTGCGGCTTGCCCCCATTGTGTGTAAACCAGCGGGTTTTGAGCTCGAGCTCAGCCTTCTGGACGTCTTGCTCGAGGGCCTGAGCAGATGCGCGAGTAAGAGGGTAGAACTCGGTTTCGGGTGTGTTCTGGTCATCTTGGTCGGTCATATTAGAGAACATTTCGCGGCAGTGAAGTTGAGACCGCTGGGTGAGCGAGACAGCCTCGGCGTATTTCAGGTGCGGCTCGTAAGTTTGAGATAGAGATAGTGCACTACGATAACAATTCAGTATCGATGGGTCTGTGAAATGGTAGAGATACTGACCGCCTCGCTTTGGAGAACGAAAGGCGAGCCTCAATCCCCATAGTCAGATCTGCACTCTCGTCAACGATGCTTAACGAGCGCATTTGGTTCAAGCTTTGAAGAATCGTATCGAACAGTTTTACAACTGCCGGAGCAACACGTTGGTCAACCACGTTTGTAGACTCGCCTTGCTTTCCATGCGCAGGCGCCGGGGTCGCGAGCAGAGTGTCGACCAAAAGAAGGTCTCGTTGCGTCCGCCGAGCAAGAAGTTGATAAGTCACGTAGGACAGGATAAAGTGCGCATCGCGTGCGCCGGGTTCAGCTGGTTGAGTAGACGTTGCCTGATACCGCCGATGATTAACTCGACTGAGTAATCGAGAACCGAGTATCCAATCATACCTTTTGTGCATCGACCAACTTCTTTGCAACCTCCTCTGCTTCGCTCAGCGCAAGCAAGACTGCATCAAACTTGGTGACCAATCCTCGAGTTTGGGTAGGTTTCAGTTTCCCCTGATCACCAGCGGTAGGTAACCCAACACTGGCTTGTTGCACACGCAGAAGGACGTCTACGAGTTCTGGGCTGCGTACAGGGACGGGTTGACCTTCCCATAAGAGCTCTTGAAGTTGTTTCGCCTTGTCTCCACCTTTGGCAGCTGCACCCTCTGTACGGATGCCTTCCAGCAAAGTATTATAGCCAGTTATGAGAGCGGGTCCGACTTTGGGCCCTAACGTCGACACGATCCCGTCGATGTCGTATGCCCGTGCTAGTCCAAGCTCGTGCGCGCAATGCCTGATCTCGGGCGCTACTTCGTCAACGAATTGGACCAAGAGGGCATAGTCGCGAGAAGATGCAGCGACCCCTGCTAGAGCATCAAGCACTGTGCGTGCGGCAACGAATGCTTCGAGTGCAGGCTGGAAGTCATCTTGTAGACGGAGGAGCCGACCCCGGATGGTGAGATGGTACGCAACAATTTCCGCAAGGCCAGTGGTCGAAATACGGGGCGGCTGAAGGTCATGTAGAGCCTGTGCCGTGGACAAGAGCTGTGCAGACCACTTAACTGCACGACGGAAGCGGCCGACAGCGATGGTACGCGTTTTGGTATCGTCGGTTTTGATGAACTGCGCAAAGAGCTCTTGGGCAAAAGAGTACGCCCGTTCGGATTCGAATAAATATAATTGTAGACTGTAGAGTTTGCATATTATTCATAACTGATCTACCAGAGATATCGTGATCGAGCTTACTGGCCATCTTTAAGATTCCCTGTTGAAACAACTGGTAACTTCTTGAACTCTTTGCCCTTTCCGTGCGTCATCTTGAGGCCTCGTCGTAGACGATGGACTTTGTTGGCGCAATGTTTCCTAATTCACAATACTCGTTGCGATTTTGCGATGCACAGGGAGCAAGACATACCGGTATCGTGCATGATCGTTATATCGAAGTCCGTATGTCCCCCGCTCCTCGTTAACGATCTGCAAAACTGAGAGAAAGGAGCCTGGTCATAATGAAACTAATTTGTCTTCAACCCAGAGCATACCTTTGATAGAGATCGGTTGACTCATATTAAGATTCACAAATAATAAATTCGTGTGATTGGGACGACGCGTAAATGAGGCTTCGGGGACGTTACAATGACCGTTGATCACGTGAACTAATTGATTAGCAACGGGGCACCCTCAACGATGCGACCTCTCCAAGCCATATTTGAGCGCCCCACTCGAGTGCACGCGACATTGTTCTGCTGCTCCTGGCCTAGTATGTACTTCGCTTGTCTCCGCTCTGTGCTAATCCGCATTTTTGTACTATGGAAAAATCAATAAAATGTTATCAAGTATTTTCGCATCTTTACCCGCCAGGATGACGCAGGAGGCGTAGTGAAATGTCAAGAAGTTGAATTATCAGCGTCATATCGTTCTTGATCTTCAAGCCAAAACAGCTATACACGACGTCATACGACAATGACAAAAAATACTCGCTGCCTTCGCAAGAGGCGCCCAGGACGTTTAAAGCATGGGTTGGCGGCTAACAGTTTAACTCAGACTCGGACCTTTCTTTCCGTACCACAGACATGCGCTTTGGCCAGCTCCTCGCCGTCGAGGCGCTCCTCTCTGTGCCAAAGTTCGCTGATGACATACAGACCGTCTACACCCGCAGGCTCCCCTTCGCGGTCGCCTCTAGCGGGAGCACACCCACATTAGTTCAGTCCTAGTAAGTAGCCGTATTTCCCTTTGCTGGATTGGGCGGATTTGCTAATCATCCATAGTATGGATACCCTCTCGGCCAAAGGAACGTGGCCTACAGTGGACTACAAGACCGGGTGCGATGCCCAACGCGCTAACTGGCCAGCGGGCGGAGGGCACTGGTCCCGCCTTCTCGCTATGGCTGCTGCATATCACGGTGGAGTCCCTGGCGCTGACTCGTTCGTCAAGAACCCAAAGCTTCGCGCGTCTATTTCACGTGCGATGGGATATTGGTTTGCGAATGACTTCAGTACTATCGGCAACGGCGCGTGTCTTGACGCCGGAGGTGTTAAAGGCGGGTTATGCCCGTGTGGCACACCCGGACTCTGGAACACTAACTGGTTCAGCAATGTGATACTGGTTCCGACTAGGGTGGGAGCGACGTGCTTGCTGCTTCGGGACGAGCTCACTGCGAGCGAGTATGGAAACTGCACTCTGATTACTGCTCGTGCCTATGCTCCATTCTATCGCAATCCCCAGCCTGGCTATGTCAGCGGCGCAAACATCATTGATATGGCATCGGTCGGTATCGCTGGCGGACTATTAGAAAATCACGGTAAAGGCAATGCATCTCGCATCACCGACGCTTATCGGAGGGTTCACAACGAGGTAGGCCCTCACAGTCCCTCCTGCTATCAGATCTTGATTATATGCGGCGCGCCAGGTTGTTGTCCACCCCGAAGACCGTGTGGACGGTATCAAACCGGACGGTTCGTTCCAGCAACACACAGGCCTGATTTATGATGGTAGGTCTCCCTTGTTCGCTTCCTCACCTACACTGCCTGACGTATGCCATGTAGGTAATTATGGCAAGGACTAGTAAGTCTTGGGGTTAGCAAAGGGTGGTCCCTCGAATGAGTACTTACTTTACCCAAAGCTCGAACTCACTATTAGAACTCGAGCTCCAGGCTGCGGATACTGCTTTCCAGGCCGACGCGAGTGCCCGCGAAGCTTTCGCCTCCCATATCGCCGGCGCCCAATGGATGATATTTGCGGATGTACCAAATAAGAAGCTTCACTGGGACTATGTGAGTGAAAAGTGTGCGTTAAAGCGCGGCTCGGCTAACAGCGCGTTTAGACGGTTGTGGGTCGAATGATTACCTTTGCGATCTCAGACAACGCGTAGGTATCGTTACGAGCGCACAGAATGCCCTGTCCTAATTCAATTATTGTCAACAGGTCCTCGGGAAGCATAGGGATGAACCTTACTCGAGTCAAACTTCTCGGCGACGCCTGGAAGAGCACCGAGCTCCAACAGTTTGCGTATAACTTGTCGCAACCGCTCAAAGCTGCCAACGCGGGAACTCTGGAAGGCAATCGAATGTAAGTTATTTGTGTATTGTGTCAACCGTGTCTGAACTTGTCCCGCAGGTTTTGGAACTCGGATTACATGGTGCGTAGGCTTTACTTTAGCCGATTGAAATTGTCTCAACATGGAACATTGGCTAGGTCCACCGCACCAACGCGACCGTCACAACCCTCAGGCTCCTCTCCAGTCGCACCAAGACCTCCGAATGCGTAAACACGCAAAATCCCCTTGGCTTCCATCTTGCTGACGGGGCGCTCTACCAATACACCAACGGCCAGGAGTACATAGACATGTATGCCACACTCGACTTCAACCTCATCTCCGGCACCACGACCGACTACGGTGCCACACCTCTCAAGTGTGGTGATACCAGTGCGTTTGGTGTAGACTCGTACGCCGGGGGTGTGAGTGCGGGTGATGTCGGCATGGCAGCGATGCGATATGTGAATCCCAAGACTCGCTCGTTGAGCTTCCGCAAGGCGTGGTTCTTCTTCGGGGACAACGTACAGCACGTCCTCGTTAACGGGATCAGGTCTTCGACCTCCGCGCCAGTATTTTCAGTCCTCGAGCAGAGGTTGCACAAGGGTGACATCTACGTCAATGGGGATCAGGTTACGAACGGGAGCTATTGCGAGGTCGAGAATTTATGGCACGCAGGGACTGGGTACGTTTTCCCCTCCGAACAAGTGACTACGCTCTCGATCGAAGCGAAGAATAAGACGGGAGACTGGAAGGCTATCGGGACTAGCACCGCACCCAAGTCAACCAAGGACATGTTCACTGCGTTGTTGGTTCACGACCCGGAGAACCTCAGCATACCCATGGCGTATTCGATCTTCCCCGCGATGCAGACGAACAAGGTGTTCCTAGAAAAGGCCGGCCAGTGCACGCCGATTACGGTTGTCAACGGAGGAGACGTGAGCGCCGCGGTGGACTCGACTGCCCGCGTGCTCGGAGCTGCGTTCTGGGACGTCGGTGGGGGATCTGTGAACGTTGTTCAGATGGGGTTAACGGTGTCCGTTGATCGGCCGGCGGTGCTGATGCTGAAACTCAAGAGCCTGGGGAATCTGGCCGGGGAGGTTTACGTCGCGGACCCGACGCACGGGACGGGCAAGGTGAAAGTGAGGATTGTATGGGCGAAGGGGCACAACCTCAAGGGGTGCACGCGCCTGGAGCACTCGAGCGGCGAGGGAAGTGGTGGTGCTCGGAGGTGTGCTCCCGTAGGACATACTTGGGACGAGCCGAACAAGGAAGTGATCCTGGAACTCACATTGCCCAAGGGGGGTATGGCGGGTTCGGCGGTTATGGACACGTTCATGCAGAGTCACTGAGGGATTTATTGAACTGAATGAATTGGCTGTTAGGTGATAAGACTCGGAGTTCTGATGCACAGTACGCTTTCTGGATTCTGGATTTGGTTCTTGTTTTTGTGCTATGCCTTGATTAACAGTTGTTATACCACTAGGAACATTCTGATCTGTAGCTTGTACGGATGCTTGTTTGTGTACTTGCTTTTACAGCTCGAGGAACATTTTATCTTGTAAAAGGCGCCCTATGTATATACGATCTAGTCGCCATTCATATATTCATCACAGCGCGTTGACCATGTATCCATACGAGCGGCGAATTGATGTAATTCACGTATATGCGCTTTAATGCGATATTGTACGAGATTCATTAGAGGCGTAAGAAAACACATGTTCAAGAAAGTAATGAAGTAAATGCCTGTAAATATATCGTCGTGGCGTTGTTCCAGGTGGCCACTTCAACGTCACGCGCCCATAATCCTCCATGAGTTTCGCGTAAACCGCAACTGAAACTACTTGCTCGCCCATCCAGCGTATAGTACGGGCTGTTTCCGTCTAGCTTGTTTGCCACCCCCACGCGTATCCTCGCCTCGTTGGATCTCTTATATTATAGTCACAGGATGAACGGGCGCATATAGCGCATATAGCCCGTCGCTATTGATAGAGATAGGTTGACGGCAATATACCCGAACGAAGCTTCGGGTCCATATAAATGATCGCCAGTCCCGTGCGACCAGACGACTAGTTGGCCATATTTGTTTCGACTACAGCCAACGCATACAGGGGACAATAGCCGTAGCATTATTCTATTATTGGGATACAACACGACAGAAGATTATGAGGTCATAGTAAGCACGGTTAACGACCGCTGGTTACGTGAACTAATTGATTGGACAAGCCACCTACACTCGAGCCTACTCAATTTGAGTAGCGACTCCCTCGGGATCCTCACCCTTCGGATTTTCGGGGAACATCGCACTGTCAAACATCCTGAGAGTTATATAAGCCACGAACGCTGTCTTGACCCATGGCCAAGCAACACCAAAGTCGAGAGGGCGGGGGAAACCTCTCACCGGGTGGGGTCAACTATGCTTCGCTGTCACTCGCTTGTCTGAAAAAAGGCTTCCACCCATGACCCTCGCCCTCGCCGCCAATACTACACTCAGCATCGTCTTGCTAATCTAGTGCATATTCTGCTCATATCTGCTCCACGTCACCATAATCTGCGCTTTGTACTGGAAACCAAAAAGAATGTAACCAAGTGTTTCGCGCCTATGCCCAAGGTAGGGGACTGATCTGAAATACCAAATAACTGAATCAGCCGTGTCAGATTGACTCTTTCTTGTTCGCTCGGCCAGAATAGCAATACAAAACGTCATACGTCAACGACAGAGAATCTTTGCGATCTTCGCAAAACGTGCACAAAACATTTAAAGCATGGGTCAACGGTTAGCAATTCAACCTACCCTCGCTCATTTTCCCCCTGTACTATTGACCCACACTCATTTCTTTCCTTTCCGTATTGCAGCCATGCGATTCGGCCAGATTCTCGCCTTCGCGGCGTTGCTCGTTACACCAACGTTAGCGGATGATATCGAGTCAGTCTACACTCGCAGGCTTCCCTTCGCCGTTGCCTCGAGCGCGAGCACGCCTGAATCAGTCCAGTCTTAGTGAGTGATTAGATCCACCTTTACTTGTGCGAATAGACTCGCTAACTATGCGTAGCATGGACACCCTCTCGACCGACGGAACATGGCCTGCAGTGAACTACACAACTGGGTGTGATGCCCAGCGCGCTAACTGGCCAGCGGGCACGGGACACTGGTCTCGCATCCTCGCTATGGCTGCTGCTTATCACGGTGGAGTCCCTGGCGCCGACTCGTTCGTAAAAAACCCAAAGCTTCGAGAGTCCATTTCAAGTGCGATGGAATATTGGTTCGCGAACGATTTCAGTACAATTGGCAATGGCGCGTGTCTTGACGCCGGAGGGGTTGTAGGCGGGTTATGCCCGTGTGGTACGCCTGGTCTTTGGAACACTAACTGGTTCAGCAACGTGATATTGGTTCCGACCAGGGTGGGCTCAACGTGCTTGCTTCTTCGCGACGAGCTCAGCGAGAGCGAATATGGAAACTGCACTCTGATTACTGCTCGTGCCTATGCTCCATTCTATCGCAACCCCCAGCCTGGCTATGTCAGCGGCGCGAACATCATGGACATGGCATCAGTCGGCATCGCAGGTGGACTTTTGGAAAATCGCGGTAAAGGCAATGCATCTCGTATCACCGACGCTTACCAGCGCGTTCACAACGAGGTAATTCCCCGCAGTCTTGCCTGCCGCCAGATGACTGAGTATATGCGGCGCGACAGGTTGTTGTTCACCCAGAAGACCGGTTAGACGGTATCAAGCCCGACGGTTCGTTCCAGCAACACATCGGCCTTATTTATGATGGTAAGCCTCTCTCGCTCGCTTCCTCGCTCACACTGACTGACGTATGTGCTGTAGGGAATTATGGCAAAGACCAGTAAGTTTGTGGAAATCCTGGAGTCCCTTGAATAAGCGCTGACTCGCCCAAAGCTCGAATTCACTGATTGAGCTCGAACTCCAAGCTACAGATACTGCTTTCCAGGCCGATACCAGTGCTCGCGATGTCTTGGCCTCCCATATCGCCGGTGCTCAATGGATGATATTCGCGGATGTACCAAATAAAAAGCTTCACTGGGACTACGTGAGTAGAAAGTGGATTTTAACTGTAGCCCGGCTCACAGTGCGTTTAGTCGGTTCTGGGTCGAATGATCACCTTTGCGATCTCAGACAAAGCGTAAGTATCATCACGAGCGTACATAATATTTCTGTCCTGATTTAATTATCGTCAACAGAGCCTCGGGAAGCATAGGGATGAATCTTACTCGAATCAAACTTCTCGGCGACGCCTGGAACAAGACTGAGCTCCAAAGGTTTGCGCATGACTTGTCACAGCCACCCAAGACTGTCAATGTAGGAGGTCCGGAAGGCAACCGAATGTAAGTTGTTCTTATATTGCGTCGACTACGTCTAAAGTTGGTTCACAGGTTTTGGAACTCGGACTATATGGTGCGTAGGCTTTACTTCAGCCAATTGAAGTTGTCTCAACATGGAGTATTGGCCAGGTTCATCGTACCAACGAGACCGTCACAACTCTCAGGCTTCTCTCCAATCGCACCAAGACCTCCGAATGCGTAAATACACAAAATCCCCTGGGCTTCCATCTTTCCGATGGCGGGCTCTATCAGTACACCGATGGTCAGGAGTACATAGACATGTATGCCACACTCGACTTCAACCTAGTCCCCGGTACTACGACCGACTATGGTGCCACACCTCTCAGGTGCAATGAGACCAGCGCATATGGCGTAGAATCATACGCTGGAGGTGTGAGCGCGGGTGATGTCGGCGTGGCGGCGATGCGATATGTGAATCCCACGACTCGCTCTTTCAGCTTCCGCAAGGCGTGGTTCTTCTTTGGGGACAATGTGCAGCACGTTCTCGTTAACGGGATCAGATCCTCAACCTCCGCGCCGGTGTTTTCAGTCCTCGAGCAGAGGTTGCACAAGGGTGCCATCTACATCGACGGGGACCAAGTTACGAGCGGGGACTATTGCGAGGTCGAGAATCTATGGCACGCAGGGACTGGGTACGTTTTCCCGCTCGAACAGGAGACTGAGCTCTCGATCGAAGCGGAGAACAGGACGGGAGCCTGGCAGGCCATTGGGACTAGCACCGCACCCGAGTCGACCAAGGATATGTTCACTGCGTTAATGGTTCATGATTCGGAGAATCTCGACGCACCTATGGAGTACTCGATCTTTCCTGCGATGCAGACCAACGAGGTCTTTCAGGAGAAGATTGGCCGGGGCACGCCGTTTACGGTAGCCAATGGAGGAGATGTGAGCGCCGCAGTCGACTCGACCGGCCGTGTGCTCGGTGCTGCGTTCTGGGAGGTCGGCGGGGGATCCGTGAACGTTGCTCAGATGGGATTGACTGTGTACGTCGATCGGCCAGTGGTGTTGATGCTGAAGCTTGCTGGCCAGGGCAATCATGCTGGGGAGGTTTACGTCGCCGACCCGGCGCACGGGGCGGGGCAGGTGAAAGTGAGGCTAGTCTGGGCGAAGGAGTACCGCCGCAAGCGGGACGAGGGGTGTAAGCGCCTGGGACATTCGGGCAGTGGCGGGAGCGGTGTTCAGAGGTGTGCCCACGTAAGACATACTGGGGACGATCAAGGCAAGGAGGTGACCCTGGAATTCACACTACCTGAGGGAGGTATGGCGGGTTCGGGGGTTATGGAGACTTTCAAGCAGGGTCAATGAAGAAATTATTGGACTGAACGAGTTGGTTGTTCGTAGGTGATAGTACTCGAAGTTGTGGCGTACCGTACGCTCGCCGAATTCTTCCCTTTAGTTCTTGTTTTCTGTGATATACTTTCGTTAACAGTTGTTATACTATTAAGGACACTATTTCGTAGTTTGTATGGATGCTTGTTTGTGCACTCGCTTTTACAGTTTGTGGTACATTTTAATTCTTAATCATAATCAAATGCCGTGGCAAGACAATCGGATTGGGCTTTACGAAAGTTTCTTGAGAACATGCAGACATGTTAGGCTGTACAGCGCGGTAGACAGCAATTCGGGCTGCTTACTTCCACTCCCAGCATTCGGACTGTGTCTGTCCAGCCTCCTAGCCACCACCAGACATAACCCTGTTCTGTTGAGTCTCGTACATATTAGTCACGATTCGCACGAACGTATGTAGCGCATATAGCCCGTCGCTTTCGATAGAGACTGGTTCGTGATTCATTAGGATTCCCGAACGAAGCGTCGGGCATATCGGAATGACCGCTGGTCACGTGTGGCTGGGCAATAGGTTTCTTACTCATCCCATCCACCACAAACGCATATAGGGGGCCAATAGCCGCAATATCACTTTATTCTTGGAATATAAAGCTAGGAGGAGGTGGCAAATACACCGAGGTCATATATCACTGGGGGCAAGCGCTATTTGAAGCACCAAGCACGGCTCTCATGATAAGCAAGCCAACTGAAGGGGCCGTTGGGTGAGTCTCACGCGGAAGTCCATGGAAGTAGGATCACTGCTCTTGAAAACCGCTCTGAGTGCAATGCGATAATGAGCGAGAGCTACGAACCTATGTAGAGAAGTATTTAGAATGAGTAAGTTTATACCGATGTAATCGCATAAACCATCGGTAGTTGGTGTTGGTTGCTAGGTGTAATATAGAACAGTGTACAGAAAGTAGTGGAGACAATAAGGGCACTGAAGTTGAGCATGCGGTCAACTGCAAAGCCGCCAAGGGATAACTCTACTGGCACAACTTCTTCAATTCACTCCCTAGCGCTGCGTTCGCGAGGATACTCAATGTTCCTTTGATGTGCTCGGTCTCGTATTTATTCTGCTCGGTCTTGCCCCGTGTCAATTAGGAATCCGTACTTCGGGAAGATAGAAAAAAAGCACAGTAACCAAACATTTTTGCATCCTTGCCCGAGAAAATGAAGCGTGGCTGATCCAATATGGCAAGTAGCCGAATTATCGGCGTCATTATTTCCTCGTTCTTGATCGCCAAGCTACGGTGGCTGTGTGGGACGTAATATGCCGGCGAAGACGCCCAAAACATTTGAAGCGCGCGTCGACGGTCAGTATCAACGCTCCTCGTTTTTGACTTGTTAACTAACACTCGTTTCCTCTCTTTCCGTACTGCAGCCATGCGATTCGGCCAGATTCTCGCCTTCGCGGCGTTGCTCATTCGGCCAACGATAGCTGATGATATCCAGTCGGTCTACACCCGCAGGCTTCCCTTCGCGGTTGCCTCGAGCGCGAGCACACCCGAATCGGTCCAGTCCTAGTGAGTAATTGTACCTACCTCCAGTCCTAGTGAGCCTGCTAACCATCCATAGTATGGACACACTCTCGGCTACCGGAACGTGGCCTGGGGTGGACTACAAGACTGGGTGCGATGCTCAGCGCGCTAATTGGCCAGCGGGCATAGGGCATTGGTCTCGCCTTCTCGCCATGGCTGCTGCATATCACGGTGGAGTCCCTGGCGCCGACTCGTTCGTAAAAAACCCAAAGCTTCGAGAGTCCATTTCACGTGCGATGGGATATTGGTTTGCGAATGATTTTAGTACCATTGGGAATGGCGCTTGTCTCGATGCCGGAGGTGTTGCGGGCGGGTTATGCCCGTGTGGTACGCCTGGTCTCTGGAATACTAACTGGTTCAGCAACGTGATATTGGTTCCGACTAGGGCGGGGGCGACGTGCTTGCTTCTTCGCGACGAGCTAACCGCGAGCGAGTATGGGAACTGCACGCTCATTGCTGCTCGCGCCTATGCTCCATTCTATCGCAATCCTCAACCTAGCTTTGTTAGTGGAGCAAACATCATTGATATGGCATCAGTCGGCATTGCTGGTGGACTATTGGAAAACAATGGTACGGGCAACGCGTCCCGCATTATGGATGCTTATCAGCGTGTTCACAACGAGGTAGAATTTCATAGCCTCCATCTGTCACCAGATAACTGAATATATGCGGTGCAACAGGTTGTCGTCCACCCCGAAGACCGTCTGGATGGTATTAAACCTGACGGCTCATTCCAGCAACATATAGGCATCATTTATGACGGTAAGCTTGCTTTATTCGTCGCCCACCCGCGCCGCCTGACGTACGTCCTATAGGGAATTACGGCAAGGACTAGTGAGTCTATCAGATCCTGAAAAAGGTGGTCGCCCGAACGAGCGCTTACTTTTTCCCGAAGCTCGAACTCGCTGCTAGAACTCGAACTCCAGGCTGCAGATACCGCCTTCCAAGCCAACGCGAGCGCTCGCGACGCCTTTGCCTCCCATATCGCTGGTGCTCAATGGATGGTGTTTGCGGATGCGCCAAATAACACGCTCCACTGGGACTATGTGAGTATAGGATTTGCGTTCAATATGACTTGGCTAACGGGGAGGTTAGACGGTTTTGGGTCGTATGATTGCCTTTGCGATCTCGGACAATATGTAGGTCCCACCGCGAGCTCAGCGACTGTTCTGTCCTTATTCGGTTGGCTCAACAGGGCGTCGGCGAGCATACTCATGAATCTCACTCGAGTTCAACTTCTCGGCGACGCGTGGAATAAGCCTGAGCTCCAAAAGTTTGCGCACGACCTCTCGCAAACGCCCAAAACTGCTAATGCAGGAGGGTTAGTGGGCAATAGAATGTAAGTTATTTATATATTGCGTTGGCTGCGTCTAAACTTGATCCATAGGTTTTGGAACTCGGATTATATGGTACGTGGGCTTCATTTCGACTAGTTGGTGTTTTCTTGACAAGGAATGCCGTCTAGGTCCACCGCACCGATAAGACCGTCACAACTCTCAGGCTCCTCTCTAACCGTACCAAGACTTCTGAATGCGTTAATACACAAAACCCCCTCGGCTTCCATCTTTCCGACGGCGCGCTTTACCAACACACCGATGGCCGAGAGTACCTAGACATGTATGCCACGTTCGACTTCAACCTGGTCCCCGGTACCACGACCGATTATGGTGTTACAAATCTCACATGCAGTGGGACGGATGCGTTTGGTGTAGAAACGTACGCTGGAGGTGTGAGCGCGGGTGACGTCGGCATGGCAGCGATGCGATATGTGAACCCCACAACTCGCTCGCTGAGCTTCCGCAAAGCATGGTTCTTCTTCGGAGACAACGTGCAGCACGTCCTCGTCAACGGAATCAGCTCCACGACGCCCGCGCCAGTCTATTCGGTCCTCGAGCAGAGGCTGCATAAGGGTGACATCTACGTCGACGGGGACCGCGTTACAAATGGGAACTATTGTGAGGTCGAGAGTCTATGGCACGCGGGGACTGGGTACGTTTTCCCGCTCGATCAGGGGACTTCGCTCTCGGTCGAGGCGAAGAACAAGACGGGAGACTGGAAGGTCATCGGAACTAGTACCGCGCCCAATTCGACCAAGGACATGTTCACCGCGCTGATGGTCCACGACTCGGAGGACCTCGGCGCGCCTATGGAGTACTCGATCTTCCCTGCGATGAAGACCCACAAGATTTTCCAAGAGAAGATTGATCGGTGCACGCCGTTTACGGTCGCCAACGGAGGGGATGTAAGCGCTGCGGTGGACTCGACTGCCCGTGTGCTCGGTGCTGCATTCTGGAACGTCGGCGGGGGGTCGGTGAAGATTGCTCGGATGGGGTTGACGATATATGTCGATCGACCGGTGGTGTTGATGCTGAAGCTTACGAGCCAGGGTAATTTAGGTGGGGAGGTTCACGTTGCGGACCCGGCGCACGGGGCGGGGAAGGTGAAAGTGAGGATTGTATGGGCAAAGGCGCACAATCACAAGAGGGGCGAGGGAGGCAAGCTCCTAGGACGCTCGAGCAAAGGAGGAAGTGGTGTTCAGACGTGCGCCAGCACGGGCGAGCAGAACAAGGAGGTAGTTTTGGACTTCACATTGCCTAAGGGAGGTATGGCGGGCTCAGGAGTTGTAATGACGTTCAAATGGAGTAGTTGAGGGAGGCTGTGGGACTGAGGAGGTTGATTTCTGGTTGGAGATAGGACTTAGTTGTGGTGCACTGTACGCTTTCTGAATTCTCACTCACGTTCTGGCTCTCGTTTTCTGTTGTACGCTTTCATGGACAATTGTTTTACCATTAGATACCATTAG
The DNA here is from genome assembly GCA_025200755.1 of Ceratobasidium sp. C01. Classification (NCBI taxonomy): domain Eukaryota; kingdom Fungi; phylum Basidiomycota; class Agaricomycetes; order Cantharellales; family Ceratobasidiaceae; genus Ceratobasidium; species Ceratobasidium sp. C01. The sequence continues at coordinate 21,237 of JANWGL010001808.1, forward strand.
GCACATCTCAATTTGTAGCTTGTGCAGATGGATGTTCGCCTGCTTGCGTCTGCGGTCTGGGTGTCTCATACCTTTCTCCCAACATCTCATCTAGATCCGTCTTAGTTTCCGCTCACATTTTTATACCAAAGCACTGATCATGTATCCACACGCTGTGCAACGATTTGCTTTGTTGTACATTCCTGTAATCGAAAGCGATATAATACAAGTTCCATAAAAAGCGCGAGAAAACAGATGTCCGAGAAACCAATGGTGTAAATCTCTCTAAAGGTGTCATGATGTCGCTTCAGACAGTCGCTTTAATTTCATGAGTTCATAGTTCTCCATGAACCTCGTATAAAGCTTTTGGTGCGTTTCTCGGATGTGTGTCACCCACGGGCGAACCAGCTCTCGGGTTGAATCTGTCTCGCTTGCTAGTGGAACCTTCAGTTGATCCTCTCGGTTGTAATCAAATATCGTGGCGGGGTAGTCAGGCTGCGCTTTGTGACGATTCCTCGGTCACATACGGGCATGTTAGGCTGTACGACGAAATTAACCATAATTTAAAACGACTCACTCGCACATCCGGCATACAAGCTTTTTCTGTCCAGCCTCTTCACCGCCATCGGGCGTACCCTCGCCCTGTCGAATCTCGTATGCAGTGTTCACAAGACGGACAAACGCATTTATCTCGCCGCTTGGACCCAGCCCTCCCGGGGTATGACTCTCTTCTGTTATCGTTCGCCTGCGCTTCAGCTGAGGGGACCCAGACGGAGAGGCAAATGAAGACAGAGACGGCGTGGAAGGCTGTGATGTGGGAAATGTTTCGGTTTGAGGCGCGGTGGGAAGGTGGATCGCGCTGGGCCGGCGTGAAGAAGAAGGCCGAGATTGGGTCTGTGTTGGTGCAATGGAGGTGTTGGCTGGTGAAGTTGCCTGTGGAGCTTCCGGGAGGCGGACAGGAGCCTCGATCGGGGTTGGTGGTGTCGTTAGTGCTTCAGAAACCAGTGGTGCTATCTATGGGGCGGTGAGTGTAAGTACATACATTTGAACTGGTTACTTGCCTGCAGTCGGAGCTCCGTGATCTTTGTTAGAGCTGCTTCAAGGGCCACAGTTCGTGACATCGATGCTCGGGCAAAATTGAGAACTGTACAGGAATAAATCAACCTGGGCGGCTTTCATTAGACTGAACCTACCATTTTCAAACTCGGAGCGCAGCGACACGAGCTGATCAAGCGCCTGGGTTGCTCAAGACAGCACAAATAAGCCCATCTATCCAGCTACAAGGCGAGAGGTATAATACGCACCTGCTGCTTCCCTGCCGAACTATCCTTGCAAAAACCTCTCACCAACTGGGTGATTTCATTTTTCGACTGAGTAGGTAGCCTATACGATTGAAGACCCGATTCCTTTGTCGATCCTTCAACAGACTCTGTGAGAGCCTTGGATATACTATTTTCTTTCTCGCTCAATTCCCGATCCGATGTTTCGAGCGCAGTCGAGAGCCATTTGTCTAGCCCTTGCATCCGAGCTGAAAACACCGCTAACGCGTTGTTTTCTACAGGCGCAGATTCGACTGTGCGTGCAGCTGCTGCGGCCTCCGTGATAACCCGCAATGCGTCGTGAAGCTCGACGATTCGTTCATTTTTGCTAGCAAGTGCCGATAACAGAGCATCGACTTGTTTCTATCCTCAGATCAAGTTGAATCTGACCAGGACTAAAAGAAGGGTGGACACGGGCCTACCTGCGCATCTCCATCTCTCATCCCGCCCAATCTATCCCCACTCACAACTCTACTCTCCAACATCGCCATCTGTTCCCTCGCAGCCCTCAATTTGACATTCAACGAATTCACTTCTCCCTTTGCATGCTGTAGCTCCATCGAGTGGCTCATTTTCTGCTCCAGCGCTGCGCGTAAGTCACTAGCCATACGCGCGCATGTTGCGCGAGTATTTACGAGTTCGCTCTGGAGGTCGTTTGCAGCTTCGAGTTGCGCAATTACTTGGCTGAGGGCATTGCTATTTTGTGCCTGGATAGTACGTAGGCGAGCTGCTATACCAGGTATGAGACCCGCATTGCTCGGAGGACTAGGAGGATTCAATGGCTGAGAGGCTAAGGGGCGAGCAAGTGAAGACGGAGAGCTCTGAGAGAGTCGTCGGGAATTGCCGTTCATAATCAAAACTGGAAACCACTGTCTGCAGAGATCGAGCTATGTCCCGAGAAGAAACAAATATTTGATATAACTGGCTAGATAGTTTCACAGCTAGTTTTGCTCGAAGATGTGGAAAGGAACGCGTGAGGCAGGGCTCGTAAACGTGCCACCCACGGGACGGGCGTCAAGCCTCAACTTCTTTCATATTTGCAATTAGCTACGGCTTTGAAAGAAGCGCCCCTATCACCTTCCCCCTGATCATGTGGAGACACTTGACTAGGAGTAGATTGAATCTCGGATGCTCGGTTTATGGTAACTTGACACCGAGTCGGTCGCCCGTCCCAATTACCTCTGTTATCCTATGTCGTCGGGGCTTTAATGTCTTGTTCTTTGGACGCGACACCTTTTCTACCCAGGTTTTTGCTGAATTGTCGCAAGCCAAAGGTCTTTTTATACGAATCGGGTAACTGGTGTTGATCTCAACGGCACCCTGCTTAGATGTTTTGGATTTGCTCGTCGTTGCGACCACCCGAGATCAATGGAGGGGAAGGAGGCGACAGATACTTTCAATATGTGAGCAAGCAAATTTCACGATTCCATCGGAACGATGAATAGCTTCGTGCGCCGGTAAAGCACCCTTGAAACTGCACGCCAATTCGATGAACATTCCTGTAATTCATATACCAGAAGACAAAGAAGAGTTTTCTAACTGGATGGTACGTTCGGCGCTCCCCTATCTCAAACGACGCATCTATCGACCAGACTCTAGCCACCAGCTCCATTCAATACTCCTTCGGATGAAAACGTTCTCGTGACTGCGTCCTTTGGGAGGCGTATCCCTAAGAGCTGCCTCGATCTGTTCAACCGCGGACGAAAGCTTAACGTACATCCCTCCTTGCTACCCCAATATCGCGGCGCAGCTCCTATACAACACGCCCTTCTCGATGGGATTGATGTTACAGGTACGAGCGTAATCGAGATGGAAGACGGTAAGGGCTTCGATTTTGGAGACATTTGGGCGCAGCAGACGTTCGTGCGTCGCCCCTTTTCCGATTCGATTGGGCCGGGTTATGTTAATTTTGTGTGTCTAGGTGATTCCTGCTTCTTCGACATACATGTCGCTTGAACCTGAACTTGCCAAGTTGGGAGGTCAGCTCCTAGTTGATGTCCTGCGCCGGGCTCAGGGGGATCCTGTACGGAAGTTGTATGCTTCCTTGCATAGATCAATGACTCTTGCTTTCTAGGCGCTTGTTGCGCGTCCACAGGATCATCCACAGGCTACAAAAGCACGCCTCGTAAAGGCAGAACAGAGCGAAATAAAATGGCAGAGCTGGGACGCCGCGCGCGTTGAGCGCACACACCGCGCTATCGGCCATCAGGTAAGCTCGACAGGGTTTCCCTCTGTTCCCGAATTGACAGTGTACACAGCGTCCCGTATTCACCACAATCCCGGACAAACTTGGGTCTCGAATTCAGCTGCTTGAAATGCGTGTAGCTCTCCAAGAAGACCAGCGGCCCGGTTTGCATCATCCTGGCGACGCAATGTACGAATCCAGGGATAACACTCTACGAATCCAGTGCGCGGGCAGGACGCAACTAGTCGTCTCAGTTGTAAAGGCTGAGAACAAAAATGCACTGAAAATTAAGGAGTGGTGGAACGGGATCCCCCCTACGTGGCTAGAGGATGGGGTGATGAAACTAGGTCTTGGTGCTAGATTGTAACGTGAATTGTATAAATTGCATTTGTTTGGGTTGTCGCGCGTGCCCCGCATGGAAGGTGTGTGGCTGTGTAGCATCGTGACGCGCTCATCGCGCTTTTGTTACGACCACGGCTAGTAGGCAAACATCTACGTGGCCTCGGGCAACATTGGTCCATAATGGTTTTCTTTCCCAGTCTGCAACTACAAAACCCAGACCCGAACCATGGCTATATCGTTGGACCTGAATGGCTACATCTTCCTATACTGGCTCTTCCAGGACTCGGAACTAGTGTACTTTGGGCGTCTATGATGTCGCATGCAACGCCTACTTTGTTGTCTTTGGGAATGTCTAAGAGTTCTCTCTCGCTCGTTTTTCTCGCTGGGCCGCTTTCGGGGATTGTAATGCAACCATTAATAGGTTGGTGCTATTTTTTCTCGGAGGCGTCAATGGATCCTAACAACGAAGCCTCAAAAAGGTGCTTTGGCAGACGCATCTACTTCAAAATATGGTCGAAGAAGACCGTTTATGATGGGCGGATGCGCGGTCTGTGTGCCGGCCATGTTAGGGTTGGGATTTGCACGAGGGATCGGGGAGTTGTTATGGCCAACACACGTAAGTGAGTTCGTAGACAAGAGTGAAAACTTGTGAACATGGGGAATAGGCATTGGGAATCGCAATTGCGGTATCCGTCTTATCTATCATATGTATTGACTTCTCAGTAAACGCTAGTGAGTGTACCATCCCATCCCTGTCAAGCTCTTGTCAATTAGCCACCCATGACAGTTATGTCTGCCGATCGGGCTTTAATCGTCGACATGTTACCCCCTCATGAACAAAATTCTGGGTGAGCGTACTATCTCTTTTCAGCCTGTCCACATCTGACTTCCCAAATAGCAACGCCTGGGCGAGTCGGACATCGGGACTAGGACAAGTGCTCGGATTCTTTATGTACGTTGACACCTACGCTTCCTGATCAGTACTGATGTTACCACCCCTTTAGTGGAAACCTCGACCTGCCATACATATTCTCTAGTAGCTGGAGCCAAATCGGCCTGCTGAGCTTGATTGCCGGTATTTTACTATTTGGAACTCATGCCGTCACCGCAGTCTTTGTCCAAGAAGCTGTGCATCAGCCTCGGTAAGCCCTCTTTTTTAGTTATTACGAGAACCGTGCTTCACTGAAATATTTCAGGCCGGGAGATGCGACAGACTTTAAGCAATTGATACGAAACATGTGGGATCTGACCTTACGCCTACCTGCTACGATCCGCAGCATTGTATGCCAGCTCCTTCCTATTCTTTCAACTAATCACTAACATCTGCTTCCAGTGCTTTATTCAGTTCTTGTACGCCCACGTCTAATACCTTACCCCACATCTAACCCATTCAACCCCCGTAGTTCCTGGCTCGGCTGGCTCCCAGTCATGCTCTTCGCTACTGAATACATCGGCGATATCTACGTCCGCGACGCCATTGATCATGGAGACCCACGCGGGGGGTCCAACGAAGCTCTGCTTGAAGAAGGCACGCGCGCGGGGTCTCGTGCCCTCTTCCATGGCGCCCTCTTGACCCTCCTCGCATCGATCATGCTTCCCATGTTCGTGGTAAGTAGAAGTGAGACAGACCACCATAGTATGGGAGGGATCGTATGGGAGCTATCCAAGAGGCTGCCGATTGAGATGCAGCAAACGCTGCATAAGTGGAGAGAGACCAAGTTTGACCTGGCCAAGACGTGGGCGGTGTCGCATATGGTGTTCGGGGTGTTACTTTTGAGTACGCTGTGAGTAGATTTTTGGTTTCCTATGGTGCAGATCTAATATGGCCATTTTAGGCTTGTGCGAGGACCTGGATTCGCGTCGTTCATATTTGTGCTTATTGGTCTATGCTCAGCCGTCAGCGCGTGGGCTCCCTACGCGCTCGTAAGTTCCAGATACAATTAACTATATGCGAGAAGCATTGACAGTTGATTGCAGCTAGGAGAAGCGATCGCGGCAGAACAACCCGGTGGGCGAGTACGTGGCGGCCCCAGCACCGCCGAACTAGACGAGTTAAACCTTGCACTCTTGAACGAAACCGACGACTGGGAGAATCTTGAACGGGCGCCTGAGGCTCAGCCTACTCAGCCTCCCCCGGCGACCGACCACGCACCCCAACAAGCGGGCGTCATCCTCGTAAGTTTCCTAGTACAAGCGTGGATGCATGGGTTAATATTTCGCGACGGCAGGGAATCCATAATATCTTCGTCGTGATCCCCCAATTCGTGATCATCGGCGTCTCCTCTGCCGTCTTTGCCCTCCTCGACACTCAACAACTCCTCCACCCCGGCAAATCGACCGGCACAGATCCCATACCGCCCGGCAAACAATCCGAAAGCATCGGAGTTGTCTTCAGGTCAGTCCGTCCCCCAACCGGAATAACCTCCAGACTGAAATGAGTTTCAGGATCGGAGGGATCTGTTCGGGCATAGCAGCACTACTCACCCTCCAACTCGCAAAAGCGCTCAAAAAGAATTATTCGAACTCATGATACCCACCTATCATCCATACGCATCATTAATTCCATAGAGTTCACACTCAGCCTAGACAAACCTGAATCGCAAAATGACTCGCGCCCACGATGAAACACTTCCGGGCTCAGCTGACCTTTTCATCCATCCGGCCCTGCCCGCAACGAAACAAAAGAAAAGGACGATAACAATATAAATTCACAGCGACCCTGCCTTTGCACATGCGTATACAACTAGAGTACTACAAGACAAGACATACATACAGCCGCGGATACGACTAGAGGGGTAAGTAAGGGTCAACTTGCGTTGCATGTGCCGGGGGGTCTTCCGATGCGATGAGGGGGGTAACTTTGCTTTGGGGTTTTATTGCACGAGGGTGTCCGTGGTGGGTTGGTTGCGATGATGAGAGAAAAGAAAATGGAGGCCAAGCGAACTTCCCACGCACATCTAGTTGCGAAAGTTTGAACGCCGGGGAGGGGGGCATAAGGGGGAAGACCGAGTCTCGAAAAGCGTAGAGAAAAAACTCCAAGCTCGAGCTCAGGCATACGCAAAGGAAAATGAATATAAAAATGGGGTACTCGGGAATCGCAAAGGGGGTGACAGGGAAAAAGACAGGGGCATATATCTATGGTGTCGAAACTCAATGCAACGAATCGAAGCGCACAGAGGCCATCGCGCGCGTCAACTCGTCAGTGCCGGTCGTCGTCGGAGGCATCGTCTGCCTCGGCAACACTTTTGGAAGGCCGTTCCCCATCGCAGGGCCGTTCACGGACGGGAACGACGGAATCGTCGCGCTCGTCGGGCTAGACGGCGTCGTCGAGTAATCCGTAGGCGACGCAGACCGAATCGTCTCGTTGATCGTATGGATCGACGAAGCCTGACGAGCGACCGAAGTGAGCGAGGTGAGATCCAGACTTTGGGCCCTGCACTTGAGAATCAGCAACCCTGCCCCCCGCGCATACATTTCATCACGTACCTATTTTGAAGCGACCGGGGCTTGGTGATGCGTTCCTTGAGCTTGCTCTCGAGAAGCGAATCGGATCCGCGCTTCACCGAGTCCTCCATCGCGCGCGAATGCGTGAGCGGGAATCCAGCGCGCTACCCGAAATTCAATACAACGCAAAACCGTCGCGAAGCACACAGCACTCACGAAATGCAAAGGCGGGCTCCACATATCCGCAGTCAAGGGCGGCCCAGACACATAATTGCGCTCAAACCCGGCGTCGTCCGTCTCGTCATGCTCGGGAAGCTTGTACACATACGAAGGGTTGTTGAACAGCGCCTTGACATCCGGCGTCGAACTCGCCAGGCGGATCCGGCGTTCGTATCCATCGCTCGAGCGGGGGAACTCGACCAGATCTGCAAATACCCATCAGAACTGCGACACCGCCTCCGCCATCGCCCACGCTCGCAAACTCACCAGACGCAGCCGAAACCGAGCTCGTGTTCGGGCCCGTAGTGGACAACAGCTTGCTCCCAAAGTGGGGGAACGCGTCCGTGATATACGAATCCGCACGCTTGCCCAACGTCGAGGGGTACACTTCCACCCCAGCGCTTGTCAAAAACGCCTCGAGCTGTTCGCGCGCGGTCGCCAAGAAATCGCTATTACTGCGCTGGCATCTAAACTTGAAGCTCGGGCGCTCGCCTGAACCGCTCGCCGGGATCTGCGGGACAATGACCACCTGGAAGTCGCGCTTGCAGTTCTCAGAGAACGTAATATAGTCGGTCGACTGCACGATCGCTGCGAGTTCAGAATGGGGCGGTACAACCATGTCCGCCTCAAACGGAACGTGATCCTATAAACGCCGTTAGTTTGCCCCAACGTCTAGCCATCGCCGGCCTTTTCTCACCAGTAGCATCGCCGCGGCAACATGAACCTGGCTCTCGGGCCCAAAAATCCCGACCGCATCCGACGCGGACTCCTTGTCTGGGAATCGGACTTTCGAGTTAGTCTTGGTCTCGATGTCCTTGATGAAAATGCTTTTTTCGCCCAACAAGGTGCGGTGGTAACGCCTCGGGATCGAGACCGACTCGGTCACATAGTCCTTGTCCTATCGACCTATCAGGCAACGATCACTCGAGACTGAAAATCCAACCCACCTTGGGATGAACAAGTTCCATAACAGCCTGTTTCAGGTTATCCAAGTTGATCGCGTTCTTCGCCGGCGTCCGCGCAATCACGTTGTCCTCGTTGTCGCCATATCCGCCAAGCGCAGCAAACTCCTCGGCATTTGAAAACTTGACATAGACCCCATACTTTTTCATAATCCTCTGGATGCTACGCCCTCCCACGCCAATAATACGCTTATGATACGTCTCGGGCACATGGAAGGAAATCTCCGCGGGAAGTTCCTCCTGCAAAAGCAACAGGCCTGAGATAGCGCCGCCGTCGGTCCCGGCGAGGTCCATAAGGAAATTGAATTCGTTGAATGTTTCAAACTTGATCTTCACATTGGCCATTTGCATAATCTTGTTAATCTTTCCGTTCTTTTTGCCGCTTATAAAATCGCGATGTTCGTTAGCGAGCTCGATCTGGAAACGTATCTCGTGGCGGAAGGTCTAGGTGCGACGTGGCTCGAGTCAGAAGGAACCGTCATAACGGGAGAAGGCGACATACCTGGATGACTTCGAGTTCCAAGACCATCATGACCGCACCGCGGACCTCGTGCTCAAGCCCGTGCATCTCAAAACAGTTGCTCTTGAAGACAACCTCGGCGCCCGATTGACCTGCAATACGCTTCAAAACGCCGGGCATGCTTGCCGGGTTGAGCGTGGCGACCGGCATGAGAACGTTAAAATGAATGGGCAAGAGCCAAAACGAGGCGACATAAAATTGGCATGCCTGGGTTCAAAAGTAAGCACGGGGATAGTGCGGAAAGTAAAAATAGCACCGACCAGCTGCATGACGGCACGACAAGTGCGCTGGATATTGACACGATGATCGCCGAAAACACTGACAAGACTTGCTTGGCTTCCGACGGGGGGAAGATGAATGTACGTCCCGTTGTCGGTCATGATCGCCTTGAGCTCGTCCAAGCGCTCGAGCAGCATCCAATCGAGCTTGCGAGGGAGAATGGCGGTATCTCGAGAAATGAGCGATTTACCCTGACAGGAAGTGAGTAAACTAGCAGTTTGCCGGCATGAATGCGCGCACCTTGAGAGCAGAGACCTGGACCAGCATGTCTCTTGCGCGCTGGACGCCGAAAAATTCGCCCGTGATCCAAATAATGTCCGAATGTGATTTTCCACCGGCCGCAGGCGGGACCATGTGCGCGTTCAAGCCAAGGAGCGAAGTGGGGAGGTAGATGTTCGTCGCAGTCTCCTCCTGGATGGTCTGGATGACCGAGCGCTTGCGCCCAGCGATAATGGGGTGCAACTTGTGGTCGATTTCGCAGCTTTCGGCGTGCAATCCGGTGAGCTCGTCGAGCATGACGAGCAGACGCAGACGGGCAACGGCCACCGCCTCACGGGTGCCACTGACGACGAGCTCGCACATGCGCTCGGGCTCGAGACCGCTCCATGCCTGGGAGTTGATGCCGTCGGGGACAGGGACGGCACTCAGGGTGCCCGAGGCGTTGACAACCGCGATGTGAGCGAGAGTCTGTCCGGCGATGTCGTCAAGGCGGCGGCGGACGTCGGGCTTCAGAGCTGGGGACGAGGTGGGCGAATCGAGGATCTCATGGCGCGAGACTTTGATCGCGGCGCGGACTTGGACGGGGCACTCGCTGGGACGGATAAGCAGACGGCAAAACAATAAGAGAGTGGGCGTACCGGATGATATGACCACGTGCGGCCATGACCTGGGCGTAGGCCCCACTGAGGTGAAAGTTCCAGGCGCGGGCGTCGTCGGCACGGGTGAAAGTGACGAGACACCCGTGCTGCTGCATGGCGTCCATACAGACGGCCTGGACGGCGTCGGGGGCGATCTCTGCGGCGAAAGCTGGGACCGAGGCATTGCTGTTGCGGGTTGGGCGACGAACAGGCGAGTAGGCGTTCTGGGGCGTGCGGAGCTCGGGGGTAAAGTCGATGGACGAGGCGGGGGAATAGGAGGCGGGCTGGGCGGAGCGGGGGTGGGTAAAGGAGGTTGTGTAGATATCCATGGTGGGTATGGACGTTCGCCGCAGCAGGAGAGGCTTTTGAGCAGCTTTAAGTGCGGGTATATGGTCGTCTACTGGATTGATTCACGGAAGTAAATCGAGGGTGTCACTCTCTGTCTTTTCCGGTCTCTCATCACACAGCCGTGTAACGTAACACCGCCACCCTCCTATGTTCCATTCCAAGCTATTTACATCGAGCTCTACTCCAGTGCATAACCCAGCAGCTCCCCTTCCATCGGTTCCTGGAGGTCATTACAATTCATTAGTGCCAGTTCATCGCTCGCACGCCGCTCGTTGCGCTCACCCATCCCGCCGGGTCATAGTCGAACAGCTTGTTATAGCAGCTCCCTGGCTGCTCAAAGTGCTTGTACGGCTGCTCTGGGCGGAGTTTCGTCCCACATCGAAAGCAGAAATGGACGTTGCATCTCGCACACCTGGCCCAAGCATTCAGTACGCAAATCAGTTTACCCCAGCCGACGATCACCTACGTCATGTGGTTGCAGCCTGTCAAACACAGCGTCACCGATCCCGCCACCCCATTCAGTTCTCCACTCACCTTGACTCTTTTCGACGTGCGTCTCGCATCCAGGGCACTCCATCGTCTTTTCTTTCAGCCACGCCTGGTTCTCCTTATCTTGCGTGTACTCCTGCACCATCCGCCCGATCGCCTTTTTCCCAAACTGCGCATCGAGCGCACGTCGCTGAGGATCGTCCTCATTCAGCGCAATATACCTCTCTACGAATTCAGTCGTCCGCATGACCGCACACCGCGTCACCGGACCATGCCTGCAATCCCATCCCCGCGCATACACGCACAGTCAGCACGCATACACAGCCCAAACGGCCACTACGCACCACGTTCGCCGACACGCAACGCAAAACGCAAACCCGCACGCGTCACACGTACGGAGTCGCGCCCACCCGGACTCGTCCTCCGCCGCCGCCTTCGGTCGCCGCACCGGCGCCTGACACATCCGGACAGGGCACGGCACCGTACTCGGATCTGGCCCACACACGCACAAACGATCCCCCGCCGGGTAAACATAACACGCAGCGGCGGCGGCCAAATGAGAGAGGACTCACCTTTTTCCGCCGCCTGTTTAATTCGTAGCCATTTCCACCGCTCCACTTGTTCCTCGTTCAACACCCGCCGCACCACTTCTTCCCACTCTGATCCCGCTGCGGCACTTTCCTCACCCTCGGGCTCTGACTCGTTCGATTCTCGGCCCTTGGCCTGGGCGCACTCCACCCCCGGACAACTCACCCGCCCGACTTCGCCCTCGCTTACACAAAGCCCCCAAAACGCCCGCAAACACTCTAAACAAAACACATGTGCATGCTCACACGGGAGCTGCACACACCTCGCGCCCTTTTGCGGCGCCAAACAAATCCCACACGTAAACGCCTGCGCTGAGAACTGCGCCTCTCGCGCCGCGTTCTGATGCGCCAGGAGATGCGTGTACAGAATCTTTGGCGCCGAATGGGGGAGCGTGATTACCGTTTCTGGTAAAGCCGGGGATTTCCCTTTTGCCTTTGACGATGGTCGATCGTCCTCGAGAAACGCCCCAGATCGAATATCCTCCACCCAAGCCCAAAGGATCCCCTCGTCTCTCGCATCCCTCTCAACAACCTCCTTCCACATCGCCTCCAGCCTTGCCCCAAGCCTCCTCACCTGCCCAGGTGCAAGCCACGCATACCTCGCACTCAGACCCCTCAACACCGGCCCAGCCTCCGTCGGATACCCATCCGGTAACACCACCGTCACAAGCACCGGAGGCAAACACCTCAACGTCGTGCGTATACCACTACTCGGCGCGGGCTCTGCTGGACTCGAACTCGACCCCGGATTAGATTCGGCGATACTAGACACGATCTCGAACGATTTCTCCACTTCCAGTTCGATGGGGATGTCTAATTTCACTTCGACGCCTGACGCCACGTCTGTCGAGGTGAGTATATCGGGGTGAACTGACTACACATTTGGAACGTGACGCGTGTGGGGTTTTCACGGCGCAAAGAAGATCGGGTTGGGTTAATTGTGCAGCTTGGACTATAAAATGTCAAGAAAAAACGTACGAGGAGAACCTCAATCTCGTCCTGTACCGATGTCATAGCTCCAACGCGCGTAATCTCGTTTTCAAGCACAGTACAGTAGAACCCAGCCGAGTCGTCTAAGAGCGCGAACCAAGCTCCAGAACCAAGTGGCTAGTAGTACAAATAGCAAAGCATACGCTCGGAAAAAAAATCGCGTCAGTCAGCAAGAGAGGTGTGCTGTGACCGCGTGTGTGCGTATGCCGACTGCGGGGTAACTCGATCAGTACAGAGATATTTCAAATTTGTGCCAGCTGAGTCAAATGTGGGTCGTGACTGGGTGGTCGTTACCGGGGGTGGAGGCGGAGGCGGAGGCGGAGGATGGAATGCCTGAGGTGAAGGGTGGAGAACGATACAGATGAATTGACTTGGTTTTGTCGTCTTTTTTTTGGCGAGCGGGAAAATGGGCCGTACCTGATTTAGGGGGCGATAGATTCATATTTCCAAGTCGCTCTAGTACCGCGACCAATTCAGTGTAGTTCTTGTGCCATGTGTGACGGGGCGCATCGTATCGACATGACTGTGGTAGTGAAGAAGGTGTCTTGCGTATCACAGCAGAGTTATGGTTGCTTTGTACTGAACCAACGAAGGTGGGGGATAGGTTCAACGTCCCATTTCTTGCGCGTGACGGAGAGACTTTTATATCTTTTCACCGTACTTTTAGGCTCTCAATCAAAGTCTAATTCAAGATATCTAGCACAATCGAGGATGTAGCGTCAATCATTAAGTACATTTATAGCCAGTCGCGCCAAAATCGAGATAGGGGGGGTGCTTGGCGCCGATCGCCTGATCATACGTGCGCATCGTCGCCAAACCCCTCAGAGCGTTGGAGGCCTAGTTCGAATACTCTAAGCCAGAATTCAGTCAACTGAGCGCCCGCAGTACATGGTGTAGATCTTTTGAGGCCAGGTGATGCTCCTATCCACTCGTCTAAGGCGTCTTATTCAGTCCAAGAACGAAAAGAGCTAGTCATCAGCTATGCCTAGAGTATAGTGACAAAAATGGTCACTACCACCATCATAATTCGCTCGACTGCTCAACATGGCGCTATCATTCGAACGTTAGCTTTCGGGCAAGAATAATTTAGCCCGAATATCCTAAAAAGGCAATTTTAGGATTTGTTTTGAGATGCACAACTCCCCATAAGCTTCTGGTGAGTGTCAACTTGCAAACAAATGGAGAATAAACTATGAGATGGGTTCTGTAGGATTAAAAACACGCATATATGCAATTAATAAGGTACGTTGCGATTGGGTTCCGTGGCTCGCATACTGGACGTCGGCGCATACAGGCCTGAAAAACGCCATTTCGATCCACTTTAAGCGATGAGGATCGACCATCTACATTCACCTAACGCTAAAATACCTTAACAGTCAACAAATCTTTCTTACCAAGCGTCGCGATACGCCCGTTTTTGCAGGTCATTTGCGATTGGAGGGCGATTAGGGTGACGATTCCAGCACCAACCGTCCCCCGTTTTAGCTCTTACCCCTGCATGCAGCGGCGGGTAGGGTGCCCGAATCCCCGTTTTTCTCTGGTATATCTCATGTTATTTCAATTTCAACGGGCATTACGAGGGGAGCAAGTCTTAAACGGGTGCCAAGCGTGCGTGGCTGCCTTTCCTATGATGGCTTTGAAGCTATTCTTGTGCACCTTGGTCTCGACCAGTGGGGTGCTGTTGCCACTCAATTGCGAAGATACAGTTATCGTACTCTCGGAGCAAGTTGGACCCGGCTCACCAGACGGCGATTCTGACCGGGCTGCTCCTCCTAGCAGACCAAATGCGTTACTTCAGAGGTTGAAATCAATGTGCTCACCAGTATACTCAGCGAAGAAATATACGCTCTTGAAAGCCTTTTTTACACAAAAAATATGTTTCGCTCAAGGCCTTTTCAATGAGGGGTCTCGATGTGGTCTGGGTTCCTCTACTAATCGTCACCTATCCACCCCATCGCAAAGATATAAACGATACCTCTGGACAAATGCCAGTCTCGCTCTCCAATGCCCGGATGGCCGTGTATTCTATCGGACATACTACTGTTCTGTTGTGATGCTATACCCAAGCTGAGTAGCAGGTGGAGGTCTTCAAGGGCATCTTCGGCCACCGTCAACCGAGTTGAAGGACTCCATGTTACTCACAGCGCTGTACAAAAACGCGCCAGCTCGTCTAGCTCTTCTCTATCCAACAGCTCTACTATTCCTCTACACTCTATAGCCATGTCGAAACTAGACGTGACAACCATCAAGTTTTCTCACATTATCAACGGCAAACCCGTCTCCTCCCCGACTCTTCAGACTATCACCAACCCTGCGAACGGAGCCAGGCTCGCAGACGTTCCAATTTCTACTCCTGAGCAGCTAGATGAATGCGTAGCTGCCGCACGAGCTGCTCAGAAGGCATGGGGTGCAAAGTCGTACGAAGAGCGCGGAGCGGTGCTGAATAAGCTGGCGGACGAATTGGAGAGTAACCTTGAGATGTATAGCCAGCTCTTGACGGCGGAGCAAGGAAAACCTGTGAGTGTCGCCGTTTGAAATCGTACTAGTGCTGATTCGACAGGGACTTATAGAGAGCAGGCACTATGACTGAACTCGGAGGGTCTATGGCCTGGTTCCGTGGAACCGGTAAACTGAAATTGGAGGAGACTGTGCATATCGATACGCCTGAGCGACGTGTTGTGACGCGCCAGGTTCCGCTCGGTGTGGTATGTGATCTTTCTATTATCATAAAAGGTGCCACATAGTGCTAATTCGAGCGGTTGTATGCGCAGGTTGGCGCTATTGTTCCCTGGTAAGCATTGTCACAGTGGTGTATCACAGATTCTCTGATTGAAATGTTTGCGAAGGAACTTCCCACTTCTGTTGGCGGTGTGGAAGATCGCGCCTGCTCTGCAGGCTGGGAACACAGTCATTGTAAAGCCGAGCCCTTTCGCTCCGCTGGTCACGATGCACTTCATTGCTAAGTATGTTGACTTGTCTCCTATCCTGAATCGGCGCTTATTTACAAACCTCTCTAGCATTCAATCGTTACTTCCACCCGGTGTCTTGAGCGTTCTGAACGGAGATGATAGTCTCGGCCCCCTCGTCGCTGGACATCAAGGCATTGATAAGGTACATCCACATACCCCTTTTGTGCAAACTAAACGATGCTCAGATTGTCTGGACGCTAGATTGGGTTCACGGGATCAACCGCGACAGGCAAACGTGTGATGCAAAGCGCCAGCGTCAATATCAAGCGCATCACACTTGAGCTTGGTTAGTCCCGCGCGGTGGCAATCTCCGACTTGAATGTGGCTGAGATTGTAAATTTATAGGTGGCAATGACCCTCTCATTGTTCTTCCGGATGTGGACCCCGAGCAGGTTGCACCGTACGTGCGCTGAGACCTTGAAGTAGGCGACCCTTCTGACCCATGATACCCTCTATAGGCATATCTTCTGGTCCGCTTTCCAGGTCAGTCTTGAAACCTATAATAGTTATATTCGGTGGCTAACGGGTTGGGCTCGTTTTAGAACAGTGCCCAGTTCTGTAATGCCGGTGAGTCTGTTCCTGAAAGTAAGGCCGGGACTTTAACTGAAGTGGGTTGTTCCATGCGTTTCAGCCAAGCGTGTCTACATCCACGAAAATGTGTATGATGCAGTGAAGGACGCATTGGTTGCCTATGCTAAGACGGTTCACGTGGGTGACGGGGCTGATGAGAAAACTCAGCTTGGGCCCATTCAGAATAAGCTTCAGTGCGTACACAGCGTGCGCGAGGAGATGGAATAGCTTACAGATTAAGTATAGGTACGATAAAGTGAAGACTTATTTCGAAGATTCTGCGAAGAATGGGCATGTGTTTGCACTGGGTGGCAACTTCGACGAGCTCGCAGGTCCTGGATTGTTTGTGCCTATTACTATTGTCGACAACCCTCCTGACGACAGCAAGCTCGTCACCGAGGAGCCTTTCGGTCCTATCCTCCCTATTATGCGCTGGAGCGACGAGGCAGACGTGATCAAGCGAGCCAGTAAGTATGCATACATCATACCGAGACCACTAACTAAGCATAAGTGTTCCAGACGACAGTATCTGGGGATTAGGCGCCTCTGTATGGGGTAAAGACAGCGAGAGGCTGAACCGCGTGGCGTCGCAGTTGGAAGCTGGAAGTAAGTGGTCATTTCGCACTGGTTGACCGCGGGCTTATCTTTGGCTTTAGCTGTGTGGGTGAACGAAATTCACATGTACAACCCGTTGGTTCCGTATGGTGGTGTCAAGCAGTCAGGGTTGGGCGTCGAGAACGGCTATCCTGGCCTTTCTGGGTACACCAACTACCAGACGATTTCCATCAGCAAGACGCTGTCTAACTTTAGCTCTTAAGCATCGCTAACGCGAAAGTGAACCTAACATAGCCTCATGTACAAGTGCGAAATTCCATTGTATTGAAACCAGACAAATAAGCAGAACCATAGAGCATACAGATTAGAGTCAAATATTTGGTACTTTAGCAAGCGGAGAGTTCGCCTTTGCATCGGCTTGCAATGTCTAGCCAGGTCGATTACAACCACATTTATCATTTAAACGCCCAGACGCGAAGTCAAGCTTAGGCTGACTAGAAGACGACAAAGACAACTTGGGTTCGTCGTATTTTGCATACATTGAATAGCTTGTGTGTGTGGAAAGCAGGAGGCGATGGCAAGCCTTGGCTGTTTCCCACGCCGCTGCCAAATCTTGAGCCAAATCTGTGAGAATTCGTTTCACTTGATCGAGGATGGGGTTCGCAATATTGCTTAATACGCACTTTTATGGTGTTTAAACTATGGTCAAGATATGAGGGAGTAGCTTTCCAATGATACGCTGTAACAACAACATTTGGGGTCACCTTAGTCTAACCTTAGTATAATTTACATCGGTCTGGTTTTCAGCTGACGTTTTTGGAAAGTATCTCGTGAGGTGCTGCAAAGTCCCAGCGGCTTCGAATGGCACAGCCACTGTGATCTTTCGGGGCCGCTTCTTACCGGCTCCCAGATGAACTTGTGTGCGACTTCTTTGTGTAAATCCAAGCATGGACTTTCAAAAAATCCAGCTTTTCTAGTTCATTTGAATATTTAGCCGTGCGCACTACACTCGTTCAGGCATCCCTCGTGCTGACTATTTGTTTTATTACGGGACTGGTGCTGGCCTCCACTTGCCTCTACCGGCCTCCACCCACTTATTCCTTCTCGAAGTAGGTATACCCTCTTTGGACAAATGCCATCCCGCACACCCCAGGCCGAAATTAACCGACCGCCCAATCAGACAATATACCCAAGCTGGGTATCGAGTGGAACGTTGCCATACGCCCAATCAGCTGCGACTGTCAACCGAGTAGAACGTTCCCATATTACATACGGCGTAGTAGAAAAACCGCATGGGTACGCTCTCCCTCTCCTCTATCTACCCACTACACTCACGGGCTACAGTCATGTCGAAATTGGACGTAACGACTCTCAAGTTCTCTAACGTTATTGACGGGAAACCCGTCTCTGCTTCCACCTTTCGCACGGTTAATAATCCTGCGACTGGGGCTAAGCTCGCGGATGCCCCTGTTGCTACGTCTCAGCAGCTGGACGAATGTGTAGCTGCTGCGCGAGCTGCTCAGAAAGCATGGGCCGCGAAGTCGTATGAGGAACGTGGCGCAGTGTTGGCCAAGCTCGCAGACGAATTGGAAGGGAAGATTGATATGTATAGCCAGCTCTTGACGGCGGAGCAAGGCAAACCTGTCAGTACCACCATTAACGTTGATTATTACGATTTTATTTATTAATTTGATGGGACTTGTAGCGAACTGGCGCTATGTGGGAGCTTGGAGGCTCCGTGGCTTGGCTTCGTGCAACTGGGAAACTCCGGCTGGAGGAAACCGTACACGTCGATACGCCTGAACGACGCGTCGTGACGCGTCAGATTCCGCTTGGTGTGGTGCGTGTCCTTTCTTTTTTATTTGGGAGCGCTGAGCAGGATTAACGAGTAGCTGCATAGGTTGGCGGAATCGTCCCTTGGTAATTAGCTCGTGGCAACTACCTGCGCTTTTATACTAACGAACTCTAAAGGAATTTCCCATTGCTTTTGGCGGTATGGAAGATTGCGCCCGCTCTGCAAGCTGGAAACACGATCATCATCAAGCCAAGTCCTTTCACTCCACTCGTCACGATGCACTTCATCGCAAAGTAGGTCACCACTTATTGTAAGCAAGCCCCTATTCACGTAATATTATCTAGCGTCCAGCCTCTGCTCCCACCTGGCGTTTTAAGCGTCCTGAACGGGGACGACAGTCTCGGCCCTCTCGTAGCCGGCCATCTAGGCATCGACAAGGTACATCCAGGTCCCGCTTCGCCTAGAATGCGCCACGCTCATTAATTATGGGCGCCAGATCGGATTCACGGGGTCGACTGCAACAGGTAAACGCGTGATGCAAAGCGCCAGCGTCAATCTGAAGCGTATTACGCTCGAGCTCGGTTAGTCATGCTGCGTGGCGAGCTCTCCACCTGAGGGTGACTGAAATTGGAATTGAATAGGTGGCAATGACCCCCTGATTGTCCTTCCGGATGTGGATCCCGAGCAAGTTGCACCGTACGTCTGTTGAGAGCTCGATACGGGTACTTGTTCTAACTCGTTTTGTCATTTATAGGCATATCTTCTGGTCTTCTTTCCAGGTCAGTGCTGAAATGTGTGACCTGTAGATCCCATAGCTTACACGAAGTCCCCCTATTCCAGAACAACGCTCAGTTCTGTAACGCTGGTAAGTGTCTTCTCGGAAACAAGACCATTACCTCAAATTAATCCATGTGATTCAGCTAAGCGTATCTATATTCACGACGACGTGTACGAACCGGTGAAGGACGCGTTGGTTGCTTATGCTCGGAAAATCCATGTTGGCGACGGGTCTGATGAGAAGACTCAGCTAGGGCCGATTCAAAACAAACTTCAGTGAGTACACAGCACGCGCGTTGGGGCGGAGAACTTACCTGATATATCCAGGTACGAGAAAGTGAAAACCTATTTCGATGATTGCGTGAAGAATGGGCATTCGTTTGCACTGGGAGGGAACTTTAATGAGCTGGCGGGACCAGGGATGTTTGTGCCTATCACGATTGTCGACAACCCTCCGGATGATAGCAAACTCGTCACCGAGGAGCCCTTCGGACCCATTCTTCCTCTCATGCGCTGGAACGACGAGGCTGACGTGATCAAACGAGCCAGTAAGCACGCATATATCGTAATAGAACGACTGATTAAGCCGAGGTGTTATAGATGACAGCATCTGGGGACTAGGCGCCTCGGTATGGGGTAAAGACAACGAGAAATTAAACCGTATTGCTTCGCAACTGGAGGCTGGAAGTAAGTGCTGACTTGGCACTGCGTTAACCACGAGCTAATGTATCTTGGCTACAGCGGTGTGGGTGAACGAAATCCACATGTACAGCCCATTGATTCCGTTTGGAGGTGTCAAAGAGTCTGGAATGGGCGTCGAGAACGGATACGCGGGTCTTGCTGGGTTCACAAACTACCAGACGATTTCCATCAGCAAGACGATCCCCAATTTTGGCTCTTAGGCATCCCGGGGCGGTGCCGTCGTAGGCGCACGTCGCACAGCCGCTTGTACAAGTTCAAATAAAATTTCTATGATTTTGAAAAGCATATGCGCATCTGTAAGCTGCAGCTGCCAAGAAGATCGCGCAGTCCCGGGTTGGGATTCGGATGACGAGGCACGAACTCTCGCTCGCCGACTTAGTCATCATCCGCGCGTGTCTCGGGCTCGAATCGCGCGCTTGCCCGCGTAGGATACGGAGACGGGCCAATCAGGATCGAGGATGCAATCACAGTCTGTCTCTCTCAGGCATACGTGGTTAGGAAGCTTTCATCGGATCGGCCAACTCAGCCGCGCAGGCGTTTGATGACTTGCACCCTAGGGACCCGCGGCGCAGTTGCCCCGAATGCGTCAGCTGTGCATGCCACTCCGTTCTGCGCTCGGGAGACTGTGGGATCCTCACGCTATATAGCTTACCCGCGTGCTATCGGAAACCGCACTTCCACACCCCGTACTTGCTCGCACTTGCTTTTCAATCGCCCTTGACATATCTTGACATGCGTTTCTCACCCAAGCGAACTCCCTCTTTCGAGGTTGCTGACTTTAAAGAAGTCAAGCCTATTATGACTGAACTGGCGACGGAAGGTGAGCTTGCATCGCTAAATTAAATTTGAATGTTTTCTGATAATTTGCTCCCGTGTAGACACCCAAATACTACGCGCCACCGACCACCTCGTCATCGCCAACTCCACATACGAGGTGAAGAGGGGCACAGCCATGGACTGCCGCCACGCTCTCATTGCCGCGCGGGCCCAATATATGCGCGATATCGCACCCGCAAACGAGCTCCTATGCGAAGGGTGAGTTCTTGTCCCTACATTTGTGCTGAAACTTTCGAGCTAACTGTCTCCCTTTTGTAGATGGAAACTTACTATCATGCGCAAGGCCGAGCAGACTCGTATCATCGTCTCGTACATCGCTCAGCCCGCCATTGTGGACGTCAAACCATCCATCCGGTTACCACCATTCATCGATATCCTCAAAGCTATCTGAACAAACCACCTCTCTACTCAACCTTTTTTAATCTTGGGCTCTATTGTGAAGAATTATCATTATTACTCTTGTATTTGTATCATTTATGTGTTAGACTTAATGTGGCTCCTGAGTGTTGTAGCTCTCTTTCAATTGAAGTTTCACGTCCAAATGTGATTGTTGACTGTGTGGGCTGAGTGGTGCGGAGGGTGGGGTAGAATACAAATAGGAAAACAGGGGGTGTGAAAACAGTACAGGGGGTAAGGAGAGTCAGCATCATATCATATTGGCGCATTTACTCGAAGATTTTGGTTACGATGCCGGTGCCGACTGGATAGACCGTATTAGTTGAGTTATATCTGAGCATTAGGGGCGTTGAACTTACTGGTCTTTCCACCCTCGCGCAGAGTGAAACGAGAACCCTTCTCCATCGCGACATCATGAACAAGGTCGCCGATAAGCTCGACGTTGTCACCGGGCATGACCTAGTATCGGCTTCAGTCATCAAAGTTTAAGCAGAGAGTTAAGCTATTACCATCTTCTCCTCCGGGTTCTCGGTACCTTCGGGAAAGGTGAGCCCGACGGTCACATCAGCAGTTCGGATAAACAGCTGTGGCCTGTAGTTGCTCATAAATGGAGTGTATCGTCCTCCTTCATCTTTGCTCAAGACCTACAAGCAGTCGTTCGTAAGCCGGTTGATATTTCAGAGGGTTTGCGTGCTCACGTAGACTTGCGCGCTGAACTTCTTGACAGACTTCATCGATCCTGGCGCGCATAGAACCTGGCCACGCTTGATTTGCTCACGCTTGATACCACGAAGCAGCGCACCCATGTTGTCTCCGGCCTCGCCCTATAGTAAAACTTAGCAGGGATCTGAATACCGAAGCGTAACCCTTACTCGATCAAGTTCTTTGTGGAACATCTCTAAAATTTTAGTTGTATTAGCCAAAGACTCGAGAAAGGTGGTAGGTGGGTACTCACCGATGCCAGTCAAGGTGGTCTTGAAGTTGTTACCCAGACCAACGACTTCGACTTCGCTGTTCTTAGTGATCACACCGCGCTCCACCTTGATTCATAATTAGAACTGAAGCCAACCCAGTCTAAGGATATATAAACTTACACGTCCAGTACAAACAGTGCCACGACCAGAGATGGAAAACACATCTATAACACGGGTTAGACTGCGCAAGCTTGAATAAATAGATAGAGTACGGACCTTCAACGGGCATCAGGAATGGCTGGTCCAAATCACGGGGTGGCAACTCAAGCCACTCGTCGCATGCCTTCACAAGCTCCTTAATCTTCTCCGCTCCAATCTCTGGGTTACGGTTCTCCAACGCCGCCAACGCAGAACCCATAACAATCGGCGTGCCCTCTCCATCGAAGTTGTACGTTCCTAACAAGTCGCGCATCTCCATCTCGACGAGCTCGAGCATCTCTGGGTCATCAATTTGGTCGACTTTGTTGATGAAGACGACGAGTTTGTTAATTCCGACTTGGCGAGCGAGGAGGAGATGCTCTCGGGTTTGAGGCATTTGACCGTCGGAGGCTGATACGACCTGGGGAAAGGTTTGGGTATTGGAGATACTATGGGGGTCTGAGTGGACTTACGATGATAGCTCCGTCCATTTGAGCAGCACCGGTAATCATGTTCTTGATGTCTAGAAGAGCATTAGTTGCGGTGGCCTACACATAGACCTTGAATGCTTACAATCAGCGTGACCTACATTGGAATCAGAATCAGTCTAGCAGCTTAAATGTTTGTGGATAAAGTGACGTACCAGGGCAGTCGATGTGTCCATAGTGGCGCGCAGCAGTCTCATACTCAACATGCGACGAGTTAATAGTAATACCACGCGCCTTCTCCTCCGGAGCCTTGTCGATCTGCGAATAGTCGACAAACTTTCCTCCTCCAGCCTCCGCAAGAACTTTCGTAATCGCAGCCGTCAACGTCGTCTTTCCATGATCAACGTGCCCAATAGTCCCAATGTTCAAATGAGGCTTCGCACGGGAAAACTTGTTGTCGGCGTATGAGCGAGTAGCACCTTTTGGATTTGTAGATCGCATAAACTAGCGCTGATAATCGACGATCCAGAAAGTGCGTACCGAGAAAGTACCTCGGACGAGCCCAAGCCAAGGTTGTCGGCTGTGTCAGCGTAGGCCTAACAGCCTTCGTAGCCAAAGATCGTGCAGCACCTACACAAAATCAACCCCACCAAAACCTCAGCAAACCGCACTTCATTTCGTCCAAACTCTATTATTTTTGTACCTTGAGCAGTGGTAGCCGCAACCCTCCGGACAGCGCCACGAGTGATATGCCTGTACATTTTAGTTCTACTTCAAGTTAAATCAGAAAGCGTGACGGCCGTCGACGCGCGAGAATTTTGGGATGCGTGAGTGCACAGAGTCCCTGAACCCGATTCCGGCCAGGGATCTGCTTCCAGTCACGTGATTGTTTTTCACATGCCGGCTTTGACAGGCCTCTTGTGGCCCGGACTCGACATAATTCTTGCTACCACCACCAAAAATCAACATGTCAGACAGGCAGGAGCTTGTGAGGAATGCTGTTCAGTTTTTGTCTGATCCTAAGGTGAGTTTTCTGTAACTAGGTTGATGTGGTACTGGTACTTACTTTGGCTGTAGATTCAAAGCGCCCCATTGACCAAGAGGATATCTTTTCTTGAGTCCAAAGGCTTAACCAACACCGAGATCGAGGAGGCGATTGCGGACTCTGCTGCGTCTTCCACTACGTCTAGGCCTTCGTCAAATTATTCTGCCCCTTATGCTAGTTTCCAGAACCCGGGAGTGCTAACAGCGCCTCCTCCCGTTCCTCAGCGAGATTGGAGGGACTATTTTGTGAGTATAATACTAGAATTTTTATGAACTTATTGAACTAATATGCGCATAGATTATGGCGTTGGTTTCTGGAGGAGTGATGTATGGCGTAGCCACGCTTGCGAGGGTAAGTCGCCCGTTATGTGTCAAGTGACCTGGCAAAACTCATCATCCTCGTGGCTGCAGAAATACATCATGCCCCATCTTCAACCTCCATCCGAAGACGCTTTTGAGGAAACCTCATCACAGCTCACTGCGCAATTCGACGAGGCTGCCGCTCTACTCAAGCAGATCCAGGAGGAGACTGTCGCCGCGCACAAGGCAGTCCAGGACCAACAACAAGCGGTAGATTCTGCAATTTCTGAAGTGAAGACGGTTATGTCTGAGCTTCGAGCCGGGGAGGAAAAGTCGCAAAATGAGATGCGGGAGATACGGAGTGAGGTTGACAATATTCGGGATATGCTTCCAAAGGTGGGTTAAATTGCTTTTAGACGTTTACGAACTGAGGGCGTCTAACGTTATATTCAAAGATGCTCGATGCAAATCGGGAGGCACAATCTCATTCCTTAGCCGAACTGCAGCAAGAGCTTAAGTCGCTGAAAGCACTTCTAGTGACTAGGCGGCCGGAGTCTCCTTCTACCCCTAGCTCAATACTTAACCTTGGGCGACCGAGCATACCTTCCTGGCAGCTCTCTGGTGGATCCGAATCAACCACCCCGATTTCTACCGTTCCGAAATCTCCCTTCGGTGTCGTTCCCACTGCCCCCTCTATTGAGAGCTCTTCCACAACGGAATCCTCGAATGCGAATGAATGAGCTCCCAAAATGTATCCCTTCAAGCCCAGGTATATATTCAAACATTTACATGTATCTTGAAATCTCATTCTTCCGGCTCCAGAGCAGGAAGCTCATTTGCATCACACTATGTAGTGCGAGCATTCAGTCTACCAATAAGCACAAGCTACGTGTAGGGGCATTTGTTTCAGCTCTGGGTCATTATATATCATCCATATGCTTCATCTAATGCACACGTTTAGCTGATTCGCTCACTAAAGAAGCGTAATAAGAACTCACGAAATGCCGATAATGCTTCTTCCCACCCTCTACCTCAATCGATCGAAGCTCTTCGTTAGAGAGGGGCGGAAGGTCCAGAGCAGCCCTCTGCTCAAGTAGACGGTCGACTTTGGACGATGTCCTGTGTATGCAAAGCGGATTGGTGAGCCATATTTCACGAGTGTAAGCATCTCGGTAAGCATGTCGTACGTTATGACAATTCCGCTCGTTCGCTGTTGTGCCCATTTGAGCAAAATCTGCCCTTCCGTTACCTCTCCAACATCAGGTCCCTTCGCCATTCGAGCAGCGACCCTTTTAACAGGAGCATCTACTGGCCCGCCAGGATGCCGAATGAGAGGTGTCAAAGGTCCGTAAGCTTCGATTGTGATCTTGTGTTGCCGGCAGAGTTCCAATATGGGTTGGACGGACGCAAGAACATACGGGTGCAGTTCTATCTGGTTGACGCTCGGGATAACCTACAAGTCAGGGTTGCTAAGGCATGAACTCCCACATTGTGTGATCTAATAGCAGGGGGGGCGTACCGTGGCTACTTCCAAAACTGCCTTTAGATCCTTCGTCCTGAAGTTCGAGACGCCGATTGAGCGAGCTTTGCCCTCTGCCTTGAGCTCCTCCATGATCTTCCACGCCTCGGCAAGGTTTGGTGTTCGTATCGGACTATGAATCAAGTATAGATCGACATAAGTCGTTTGCAACTATGGAAACTTTCAGTTGAATGTCTAGACCCCTGCTGTGATACGTACATCCTTCAAAGTTTTCTCCAAAGATTTGCGTGGGTCTGGAGCGTAGCCTGAGGGCGCATTGGTCTCGTGAGGACATTTTCAGACAATCGCTCTAGACCTTTTACTCACATTTTGATGTCAAGAACAGCTGTTCACGGGGTACACCACTTTCTTGGATCGCTCGTCCCGTGGTGCTCTCGTTGCCATAAGCTGCCGAGTTCAAGGTGAGTACTTGGGTTCTGTGCGGGGCAAGCTTGCTTACCCTCGGCACAATCGATATGAGTGTAGCCCGCCTTTTCAATAGCCTGCCTGACCGCAGTTGTTGAGTCCTTAGAATAAAGGGCCGTCCCTGGAACTCGCATGGATCAATGATTGATCGACAACCAGAGGCTGGCCCCCTCACCTGTTCCAAAGGCTAAGGTGGGGACAACGGTCCCGTCGTTAAGTTTAATCGTGTGTACGTTGTACATTTGAATACGTGTGAAAGTGGGGAGAAGATGGTGGAAACCACGACGTACGCGCAGCATTGCTCTTTATACGCCCGGAGCACCAACCGCGATTGGCTACTCTGCCCTTCGTAAGCTCACGGGTCGTGTATGACCTATATATCACTGATCAGTACAGTCTGGTGGGGCCTGGACCACGACCATCAAATAGGGATCTATCTTAATCAAGAAAAAGCCTACGAGTTCGATGTGGCGACTTGAGACGCAATATTCACGGAAACCCATCCTGACGACAGGAAGTGTACTCTAAACTACGATACCAAGGAGACGAGGCGGGGTAGCACATGCTTCAGATGCGCAGGCGCGACATTTCTTATGCCCAAGTCACAACGGGTGGAGTAGGGACGGTGCGTTTCAGGGTTCATAGGTTTGTGTATGCTGTGCATATATCCACAGCTAATATCGTCAGAAATTCGCAAGGACCTACTTCTATCGATGGGGCGACGGCTGGTGACCTATCCGATTTTTCGCGTTTTGCGGATGCCCATGAACTCCCGAGCTGGCGATGACGTTGGCTCAACCAACCGCGTCACACGCCGCTGTCCGCCCTACCCTCAACCTCGAGGCTAGAGATACGATCTATAGTTCTTAGCGAGGGCTTAACTACCTCATTATATGACAGAATATCTCTCACGAAATAATGTTATCTTCCCACTGCTTACACGATACGCATAAATATTTCTTAGTTAGGTAGTTCGTGCATTCATGCACCAACGGACGCGGTTCCGGGAATATTCTCCGCGGTAAGGCCGGACTATCGAACAACTAATTGTCGCACTATTACCAGAATTTGGCCATGTAGGAAGGCCTTGTAAAAAGGTCGGGGTGGGAATGGTTTCTAAGTATTTTTGCAATACGGCGTTGTGTCTCGCTAACCTGTTACATACAAAATCAACTTACGCCACTACTAACCCATTGCACCAATGTAAGCCATACTGACCCGCCAACGTCTTTACAACAGCAAGGCGTAATTTCGATTATTTGTCACCCCAACCAGGCAGGGTTATCCTATAAAAGTATTGTATCTCCCCACGTGAACATCAGGATGGAACCCATGCACGGCATGATTTGACCTCGGCCTCGGGCACAACTCGGTATCTCTCAGTGAGCTCTGTTTAAAAACGTAGGTCTCAGCGAAGGGCAGAATGCCTTGATCCTCCCATCGCCAGCCTCGCCTATTTGGAGCGCGCTATGGCGCCAATTGCCGACCTCCCAGTGCATCAGCTAGCTAAAATCCACGAGGTGCGCCGGAAAGTTGTCCCAGACTGAAACAAATTGTGCTTATCGTGTGTTGTGGGTTTATTAGGTGGGATTCTCACTGTACGGTTACATTCCGACGAAATGGATATGCGTACTCTTCGTTGTTCTGTTCTCTATTTCAACTGCCGCTCATGTGGGGCAAGCGGCTTGGTCCCGAATGTGGTGGCTGTTCCCATCCCTAGTGGCGGGTGGAATATTGGAAGTAATTGGCTGGGCCGGTAGGCTTTGGTCCAGCTCGAAGCCGGGTCTCTTAAACCCGTTTCTCATGCAGTAGGTTTAGAATGGTGTAAAAGACGGCAGGAGCTGACAGTTACGCTGGATATTAGAATCTGCTGTACCATTCTGGCCCCGTCGTTTATGACTGCCGCCAACTTCGTTATCCTGGGAATGATTATTCGCAGACTCGGATATCACTACAGCAGACTGTCTCCTAAGCTCTGTGAGTGTTTTGTGAGTAATGGTGATAAGCTAAAGCTCACCGCGTTATTGTTTAAAAGACATGATCGTTTTTCTTCTCTGTGACCTTATTGCATTGGTTGTTCAGGCAATTGGTGGTGCCGGAGCCAGTATCGCTGTGCAGACAGGAGGCGACCCCGAAAAGGGAGCGAAAATCATGGTAGGTTTTGCCTGTGTCATGTTGTCGGGTGTAACTCAACCAAGCATGTAGGTTGCGGGTATCATTTTCCAAATGGCAGCGATCACCATTTACACCCTCCTTGCTGCTGAGTTTTTGCTCCGCTACTACCTTGATCGCCCCGTTAGGCGACCGACGCAAGGCGGCGATGGTCCCAGAAGCAGGATTGATACCCGAGTTAGCCTTATGATATTGGGGCTCTTTATCTCAACGCTCTTTATATACATTCGGTAAGCCAGGTATTATCGGCGCTGTGATGCTTGATCTAAACCCTTACACCTTGGAAGGTCAATATACCGTACCATCGAACTATTAGACGGATGGACAGGTCCAATCATCCATAACCAGCTATATTTCAGTGAGTATATGCGGGTGCCAATGCTATGTTATGATCATTGACTGAGCGTCCATCCAGATGTGCTTGACGGGATGCCAATCGTGGTCTCAATGTTTGCCATGAACATATTTCATCCCGGGTTATTGTTAGACACCAGTGACGTCCACGATGGCACGGAAGCGGCAATCGAGAAAGGGGCGACTCCCAAGTAGTTTTGCGATTTATTCTTTTCTTTACACACTCCTTATATCCGAATATCCATTATATTTTACCTCCTGCGCTACATAACGGGATCCTGTTTGGCAATGGTATAGTCTGAGAGCACCACTGCGAAGGTTAAGTCTATGGGTGAGCTGGCCAGGGTCCGGAGTAATTTCAATTCTGGGATAGAACGGGCGTGGCTGTGCATTGATCACACTCACACCTCACCACTATATATAGCGACAAGTTGGGTACACGCCTTTTCAGAGCAATTGGAATACATAAACTTACTTGTAGACGCGTAAAAGCGAAAACCTAAAAGGCCTTTCTCGTCTACCCTAGTCGAGCTCGCTTTGCTTTGTGTCATCAATCTCTTCAATTGAACGTGAGTATCTTACTTTTGAGTTCAAGCACAATTTGTTTATCTCATAGTGAATCGCTTGGGCGAACACTCGCGTTATATAAACTTCAATAAATAGACCAAGCCGCTGCCTGGATGTTTAGCAACTTTCGTAAACGCCTCGAAGATGGCCTAGATGCCGTAGAGGCGATTGCCACTGGCACCACCACACAATCAGGTCCTCGATTGCATAGACAGGATAGTACTTCCTCGCTCACTGACGCTAGCTCTATGACTTCTCCACCCGTCCGTCATAGTCTAGATCTGGCTTCTCCTTCCCAACATTCCCCAACATTCAATTACCTACCGTACCAACCTCGCGCAGCCGCCCAGCTGGCTGATTCTGCGATGAGTAACCTCAGGCGGTCTTTAACATTGCAACGGAGTGCCTCAGCAAACTCGGGTCAGACTGAACAAGAACGAAAAGCTTCTCGTACCCCTCGAGATCCCGGCTTTGGCGCCCCAGACCGTGAACTCTCCCCTGTACACGCCCCAACCCCTAGAAGAACGCTTGGAACTTCACTGGAGGAACGACTGCGGGCTAATTTTACTATCGGGGAGGCTTCTGGATCTCCTTCTCCTGCTGGGCGACTCACTCCGACTGCGAAGGCGCTAAACTTGCTGGCAGAGACATCTAGTTCAGAGAAATCGGCGCCTACAGATGTGCCACTTCCTATGTCCCCTGATGAGGAGAATTTTCCTTTACCTGATGCTCCACCGAGTGAGGGCGTAAATCCAACTTCTGTTCATCTTCCGATGTCACCGCCCCCACATGACCCAACCATGCACGAGGACCTAGTTCCACCTCGCAACCGCACTCTCTCAACATCTTCTGTAACACATCATCCACTTTCACCCCCACCTCCTACATCTAATACCGAGGATGCCTCTGAATCCCACGCCCCCGTACAGGCTGAACCACCTGCGCCTGCAACACCACCACCTGTACAAACTTCCCATCTGGAGCGCTCAGTTCCCCATCTGCCTAACATAATCGTGGATGTATCCACTCCTTCCAGTGCAATCGTTACTCCATCCGAGTTTGCGACTGCAGAATCACGCTCAGACATCACTGTTGGATCCCTGAACGGGTCTGTGGACGAACTTAGTATCGATGCTTTGCAAAGTTCCTTACTGGCAGTAGAAGCTCAAACGACCCCCATCAGCGCAATCAACGAGTTACCCCCTAATCCCACGTTACCCTTTGAACCTAGCTTGGCTGGGATAGTCGCTGAGGCCGACGCCGATGGTCCTGTTGATATCCCAGAAACTGATGCTACGGCCGAAACGGACAGCGATACCAAGCTCCGGGATAGACTGCAGGTCGTTGAACAACGGTTTTCAGGTAAGCATATTGATGGGGTTGTCTTGCTTTAACTCACCTATGCTTCAGACATCTCAACATCGTTCAAGAGACTACAAGCCGAGAAGGTCGCGGCGGACAAGCTAATCAAAGAGGTGTCTTCCCTTGAAGGACTCTCAGACTTAGATGGTTTCCGAGACTACCTGCTCAACCAAAAGATGAAAATCGAGGTACGGCATTGATAATACCTTTGATGGTCGTAACAAGTCTGACTTTGGTTTCTAAGATTTCAGCGGAGGAAATAAAGCGTTTGACAGCTCAGATTAGACGTACGGTGTTTCTGCCTGGTTCGGTCTTGACGGCTAGCTGACATTTGCTATCAGAGCACGACGAGCGATTGGAAGAAGTGCGAGAAATGCACAAGATGGAATCATCTTCGCAGTCCGATCTGGTCGACAGACTTCGTCAACAACTTGCTGAATCCGAATCCTTGCTTAAAGTTGCTGGGTCGGACACAACAATCCAAAAAGACCGTTCGTCCCAACTCGAAACAGAGGTCGAACGTCTAAAGAGCGGGTTGAAGGACGAGGAGGAGAAACGCGCCAAGGCTATAACTCTCCTCAAGACTGTTCGCCAGAAGCTAATCAAGGCGGAGAAAGAACGAGACGACGTTGTCCGGGAACGTGAAAAAGACAAGGAAGACGTCTCTGCTGCTAGGGCAGAGATCGAGCGCGTCCGAGCGGACGCTGATAGGGCGAAAAAGGAGCGCGAGAGGGAGTTTGCTGCGATACGGGACAGGTTTGAGAAGGAGATGAAAGAGACTCGGGAGCGATACGAGAAGGAATTGGCGGCTCGCAAGGGACAGTACGAACTGGATATCATTACAATGAAGGTTAGTTTATTATCTAGATTGTCTTGGAGGTGGCTAAGCTTAAATAGGCCACCCATGCGAAAGAATCAACGACAAAAACCGGTCGGATTGCGAGTCTCGAGTCTACCATCACGGGGCTAGTCAACGAAAAAGATTCATTGTTCGAACAATGTCAAACCCGGCAAGCAGAAGCGGAATCCGCCCAGTCTCACCTTCAAACAGTCCAGAATCAGGTCAACGAGCTGCAATACCAACTTCGGGAAGCCGAAGAACGTAATTCGGTCTTGGTCGACGAACTCGACGAGCTGAGGAACAACAGCCGTATGTCGACCCATTCGCCCACCCCTGGTCCTGAGGTCGCGCGGCTGTTATCGGAAGCCGAGGGCCGGTTTGAATCTCGACTATCTGAGATGCGCACCAAGCTGAGGGCGGCGGAGAAGGAGAGGAACGAGGCCGAGGAGGATTGGAACAAGACGTTGGCCGATCGTGGGAAGGAGATAGAGAAGCTACGATTCTCATTGAGGCAGGCGGAAGACAAATGGCTGGAGAGTGGTCGTGTTGGAAAGGGGATGGATGAGAAAGTAGCCGCCCTCGAGCTGGATATCCAGGAGCTGCATTCTCAGCGAAATCAGTGGCAGTTGGAGAGAGCCACGTTGGCGGATCAGCTGAAGCAAGTGCAAGATAGCTTGGTGAGTAGCATTCAAACCTCCGCGGCGAAGCTTGCTTAAACCTAGTATAGCAATCCCTGCAAACCGACCATACTGAAACACTGGGACGAGTTGGTACTTTTGAGACGCAGCTTGAGGAAAGCAAAAACCGCGAGGTTTATTTACGAACCAGCAATAAGGTTTGTCTCCCTTTTTTATGGTTTCGGTGTATCATCAAGTTTAATTCTTTTTGATAGACACTACGTGACGAGCTCCGAAAGGTTCAATCATCTGCTGCTTTACTAGAGAAGCAACGTCCAGGGGGTGTCGGGTTTTGGTCTGGCAATAACTCGTCCACCGCTTCTAAAAGCGGGAATGGAGTTACATCTCCGCTGCATTCCCCTCGGCCTAGCTCTCCATCTATGTCAGACGTTGGATCAGCATCGGCGAAGCAGGAAGAAGAGGTCAATATTGAGTACATCCGGAATGTCATATTGCAATTCTTAGAGCACAAAGAGATGAGGGTGAGAGCCATATTGTCTACGTTTCAAGTTCGCTGGGACTAACCTTCTGATCTTAGCCAAATCTCGTCCGCGTGCTCTCAACTATCCTACGGTTTACGCCTCAAGAGACTCGCCGTTTAATAGCCAAGGTGTAACATTTTGTCACATTTGTACTCTGGACTTTTTGTTTTGTATCGTACCCTTGCCTGTCGCTTGTTCTAATTAGCAACGCTCTTGCACTGTCCCAACTAGACATGTCCACTCGTCTCTCACGCATTTAATCTCATGATCCGCAATTTCCAATTTCAGACTAGATAAGCGCCATGTTTGATTCCAATTGTAGAAAATGAGCTCACCGACGACAATCGAGAGTCATGTTCCGCGCACTTTACTCCTCCTCGCTTCGGGCTGCCTCTCCTATTGCGCGCGCCCAGACACTCCAGCGCTCCTCCCTGTTTTCAAGGACCCTCATCAGTAAGTTGGGCTATCCTAATTTCAACAAATATTTGCCTAATCAAATATTCAGCGAAGAGGTTCACTGAAGACCATGAGTGGATCTCTTACGATTCCGATTCTAAGCTTGGAACTATCTCTATCACGGACTACGCTCAAAAACAACTAGGAGACGTTGTGTTCGTTGAGCTCCCGCCAGTGGGGGCCACCGTTTCCTTCGGCGGTAAGTTTAGGTACTTAGGGTGACGGTACGCAATCATCAGCTTAATTGCGCAACAGAGGCTATGGGTGCGGTTGAGAGCGTCAAAGCTGCTAGCGATATAGTGAGTACTATGGGGTTCATGCATTAATCCTATCGGGCTAATACTTGATAGTGCGCGCCGGTATCTGGGGTTGTGAAAGAGATAAACGAGGAGTTGACGGATAAGCCGGCTTTGCTCAACTCATCTCCCGAAGATAAAGGTAAGGGCCGCGGCATTATACTAGTTGCCTAAGTGCGCTAAACCTCTTTCCCTAGGCTGGCTCTGCAAGATCGAGGTATCCGACGCATCAGAAGTAAGTGCCTACATAACCTCGTAGATTGCGTCTTACTTCTTACTTGTTAGATCGAAAAACTTCTCACCGAAGAGGCGTACAAAAAGTTCTGCGAGAGCGCAGAATGAGCGTCGCGGAAAGTGTGTATATGGCTCTACTCCTCTCATCAGGTGTTATTGTGAATCGCATAGATGCATTCAACTGCAGGTCTCGTAGACCCTGACGGGTAATCCAACAGCGATTGGGCATATATACCGCTAAATCCGGAGCGCAAGTCATTGCTGGCGCGAGAATGTCACACAAGATAATTATTCACAGTTACTCACGAATGACTCAAACATACAAGTGCATTGAATTACAGTAATTGGATAGCCAGCTATGAGGGTTTGTATTCGGCTTTCTCACCACGGGCCTCCATTCTCTCTTTGGCTTCTCTCAAAGCCCATGTTTGAATGCTACAAGCGTTGTGTTATCATACAGACATACAGGGCGAATGGTGGCATAAATAGCGTACCTAGAGTCTGGCTTGTAGTACAGTAATACTCCGGCGAACACCATCCCGCCAAACATTCCTCCATACCAGAGGAGCTCCCAATCTTCGCGCTTGCGTTTTTGCCCTGGTGGTGGGGGCTAAACACAATGCTTAGCGATTAAGGTATGATATAAAGGACGCCTATACACATACCTTCTCGCCAAAAAGATATCCAGTCGGTTGATTGTAATGTGCACCTCCTGACGCATGCCTCCTCGAAGCATTTAATGGTGATGTGATTTTGGGGCGTTGGCAAGAGCGAACAACGCTCTGCGCAGACGCGCGAAGGGTACAAGACATAGTGGTGATGGTTGAGCTTGGCCCGCTGTGGGACGACGGCCATTATGCAATCAAGATCACGTGGGAAAGGGCTGTGAGACCAGTGGCTGCTCCATCACCAAGCTTCGCTCAACCTCTACTCTCATTCGGACCTCTTAGTCTTCACCACATTTTACTCTAATAAAACTCGTAATATGGATCGAAAGGAGCTAGAGACCTTTCAGGTTCAACTCTCGCAAGTCGAACTCGCACTTACGTCGGATCCTAACAATGAAGAGCTGACGTCTTTGCGTTCTGAGCTCAAAGAACTCATTTCGCTCACCGAGACGGCGCTCACGCAAGCAGAAGGACCCTCTTCTGCGACCCCTACCGCCTCGGGATCCGCGCCCCATAGCGCATCCGCAACCCCCCATCCACCACGAACCAAACAACCCGCGGGGCCCGCCGCTTCTCTGCAAGCTGGCGATGAATGTCTCGCTAAGTACTCTGAGGATGGACAATGGTATCCTGCACGGATTACGTCTGTGGGTGGATCTGACGAGCGCCGCGTCTACAATATCATCTTTAAGGGCTATAACTCGACCGAACTCGTCGATGCCTCTTCGCTAAAACCTATGCCCGCCGGAGGGTATCGCGGCCATACGGCGGCACTCGGGAAACGGAAAATGTCGAAGGAGGAGGAAGACGAACGGGAGAAAAAGAAGAAGAAGAACGAGAAGAAACTCGAGGTCCGCGCAGCCAAGGCCAAGGAGCAAAACAACAAGCAGGCAGCTTGGCAGAAATTCGCAAAGAAAAGCGAGAAGAAGGGCGTCGTTATTGCTGGAGTTCAAGGCAGTAGCATTTTCAAAACGCCCGACAATCCGCATGGACGAGGTGAGTTTGATCGTTTATAAAGGTTTGCACTATCTGATATTTCCCCCCTGTCTACAGTTGGGGTCACTGGCAGTGGGAAGGGTATGACCGAATACGCGTCACGGGAAAAGCACAAATTCTCTGCAGACGAGCCTGCCTTATAGGTGCTCCGACAGGTAGGTTTCCCTATTTGTATCCTAGTTCTTGCCCTTTAATGATAAGCTTTCTACTGCGTCATTTGTTGTTGTATGACGGGGACCATAGTGTGCTCATGGGGCAAGAGTGACTGTTCCTTAACTCTTCGATTATTTGCATTTGTTTCAGGCTCGAATTGACTTGTTCCCTCTATTATTCAAGGCAGGAACCTTCCGCGATGTTTGTGGTCGAGGCCTGGGAGTTGCTAGGGTTATCGTGCCGGTGGTACGGATTGTGATTTCTATGTGATGTACCGCTCCAACTCTATCTTGTGCGCATTTTGATAACCTGGTAGCCGCTGTATCGAATGTAGAATGTATTTGTCCAATCTTTTCCCCCTCGTATCGGGGTGGCCCCAGCATCAGACCACACACACACATCGGCGGACTTCGCCGGTGATCCTAGCACGTTGACATGTTTGAAGAATATATGGTCACGGAGGTACACTGTGGTGGCCGATCATAGTGGCATCCAGTCAGTCGCCCAGGTATAGGTATATTGCATGTCGAGCGAAGATCCTTCCTGAGTTTCCGGAAAGGGGTGCTTACAATGAGGGCCTAGGTTCGGCCGCTTTCTGCATTTGACGCGACAAATTGCTTTGCGGACGCGCAGGGGATCACTTCTCGCCGCGGAGGAAGGAATCCCTCACATTAAGCCAGGCGACGAGTGCATATATATAAGCGTATACGCTTATCTTCGCACTTAATCCCCCTCCCATCTTACTCGCACACCAGCCTCAACACTATGACATCGACCTTAGCGCTTCGGTCTCAATCAGTTACACACCACCACGGCACACCCTACTCGACCTCTGAAGGCCCTCGATTATCGACTCGAGTTACTCAGGCCAGGCTTCACCGCTCTGTTAGTCGGGTACGCACGCTTGTTCTAATGGGTAAAAAAAAAACTTGTCTCACTCGTCATACTTGCTCCAGGATGACTACTTGAATTCCCTTCAATCGCAGCCTGCGGTCACATATGCCAATACGGAAGCGTTTGATAAATATGGAATCGCAAACCAGGGCGTCCTCCCCTCGACCAATACCCCAAACTATACCGATCCCCCTGCGCAAGCTAATATTTCGCCATCACAAACCTTCCCTCCTCCTGCGTCGTTCAGTGCCCCGTTTTCTTCGGCGACGGCGCCACACGACTTCGGCAGCTTTCGTTCCATGGAAGGTACTACACACGACGTCGGTTCGCAGCTCAGTTCGCACAATGCCCCCTACCCCCCGTTTTACCCAACAACACACAACGCGCCTTTTTCACAGCCCCGCCCACAACCTCATGCCTCGCAACTCCCGTCTTTCCCCCTCGTTGCCGAGATGACGCCTTCAACGCGTTGCGAAACCAGCACACCTACAGGACCCTCGCAGTATCGCTTGCCCTCGGCGGAGCACGCACTGGCACAACACGAAACATTTACAGAAGGCTCGTCACAAAGTGATTCGCAGTTCAATGCATACCATCCCGACCCAATACCGACGTCGTCCTATCTCAACCCTACGGATTATAGGAACTCCGCTCATGTCGCAGCGACACATTCGCGCCCTCCATACAGCCAGCCATATGTGTTTCCTTATCCGTATATCAATAACGGACGACGGGGCAGCATCGCCAGCACAGTTACTCCGGACACGCAAGACTACTTGGCCCGAGACGATCAGGGCGATATATATTCACAGTCCCCTGGACAGACCTTGGCCTTAGATATCGCTCGCTCTTCAGCAGCACCCGCCGCGAACGTCGCATCACCACCAGAAGGCTTCGGTCCTCCCAGAAGCTCCCCGCCATCCCCGCATACACCCATCACTTGTCGGCGCCCATCGTTGTCCACCGAGCACGAAATCCCACAAGCGGGGACGCCGACTACAGCCAATAGTCCCCGTCTGCCGGGAGTCGGCAATGCAGAATCCGTCCGACGTCGGCTGAATATCATGTATGACACCCAGCGCCAGCAAAGCGAACAAAGTGAGGGCAACCATGTGCTCCGCAAGGAACTCGCCAAAAAGTCCGTCAGCCGCCGACACAAATCAGGTCAAAGGTAGGCTGGTTCTAATGAGCAACCCGATCCTCTTTGAGCGCTGAAACGCCTTCTCCTTCTAGTGATGTGAGCGAATCGGACACCGCGAATCCTGCTTCTAAACGTAAGGATGCCGCCGCAAGGTACAAATCCGCATACGAGCGGGTCAGGCTTCAGCGCGACTTCTACGAAGGAGCGACTTCTTCCCTATTACATCAAGTTCGTATGCTGGGCGGCGACCCGATGCAAGCCTCGAAGCGCGCCTCAAAAGGGGAAAACCTAGATCCTAAAAAAGCTCGGGTAAGTAACCCACACAATTGTATACGAGGGCAAGGCTCATATCAACGACCGCACAGCTCCTGATCGCCTCACTGCAACAAGCTCTCGAAAATTCGCGCGAAAAGTTGATTGATACTCAAACGGAGGTGAGTGAAACGAACTCAGTATCAAACCAACCCCAGACTGACGTATTCGGCGCTAGCTTCACGCTCTTCGTCAAACTTACGATGATGCGTCACGATCATATATCAGAAGTCCTGGTGACGACTACCTGAAAGATGACGAAAATGAAACCCCACTTTCTGCTGCTCCGTTCACCATCTACAATCACCACAACCAGTGATATGCGCTTTATTAGATATCTCAAGGCTACCAACGTGGACCGTTCTTTTCAATTTTATGCGTAGCTCGGTTCAAATGTTTTCAGTTATTTGTATCCTTGGCTTTCTCGACCTTTCGGGAAGAAGAGGGTGACACTTAGGTGTACTCGATCTGGAGTTTTGTACGTATTATTGGATTGTTTGTAACGAGTATTTATACATCACAACGGGGTATATCAATCCCACATTCCCGAGCTATCGGCTTTGACCCGATTGTTCATCTTGCCCTTGTGCCCCTTGGCTCGCCCAACTTTGGTCGTTCCTCGTTTGTTGTGGTGCTTGGCGTTCTGTCGGCGCTCCCTTTCCAGGGTCGAGGCAACTAAGCCGCGAACAGTAGAAGAGGCAGGCTTTTGATGATCTTCCTCCTCATTCTCAGAGGCGCCACCATCCCCACTCTCATCCACGATAGCCACCTTGCCACTTTCTATCTCTAGATCATCCCTGCCCGTGTCCTCAATTCGGACTAAGCCTATTGGCAGGGCAGAGGCTGGACTTAACGGGCGATCGCCTTCTTCATTCTCAGACGGAGGGCGCTCCAAAATATCGCGTCGTTCCTGACGAATAGCGTAGTCCTGAGCAGTTGGCCGGACCTGCCTAAAACTAGGCGACTCATCGCCGCTGTCTTCTTGGTCCTCGCTCTCTTCATCCGAATCTCCCGAATCAGAATCATCTTCCTCCTGAAGTCTAGATTCAAGATACTAAATATTAAGCATTTAGTCGCGCCCGTGTGCAGACGGCTATGATTGGTGGCACGTACCTCCTCCAGCATCTTGGTTTCTTTACCACCAAAGCCACTCGCCGCCACGACTACATCAAGCCGGAACCCCTTTTCTTCGTCTTCGCCATCGGTAGCTACCGTTTTCGAAAAGCGAGGATAAACGGCACTCTCATAATTGAAACGGCGTTTAAAAAACCGTCGTATGCACTCCACATCCCGGTTGAAATACCTGAGGGGGAGAAATAATGAGCCTGGTCTTGGAAACATGTGGTCCAACTCACCATTCAGCGTTAGCATGTCGCGTGCTGACCATCTGAGGGAAATCGATTACGACCGGCACCCCGGTCTCGCTGATGCATCAACATCTCAGTATTACCGCTTGGCAAACAGGCTTTTGATGCCAGGATCAACATACCGTCTGATTAGAATGTTGAACTCATTATAGTCGCCGTGGATGAGGCCGGCCTTCGCGAAGCGCACAATTACATCCATAAGGGTACTATAAAGTGAGCCAGGGTTGGGATGCGAAGAGATCTGTCGACTATAGATGACTATTAGCAGCTGGTATAAAAGGAGCGACAATATACTAACAGTGGGAACGCGTCTATCAGTTCCATTAAAATGCAATGCCGGGCTTGATCAATAGGTCTGGGGACGGGGAAGCCATGCTCATGCAGAACCTGTTGAAAGGAGTGTCAGAGTTGACACAACAGATAAGCAAAATCAAATCTAACAAACTTTCATGAATTCCCACTCCTTCTTTGCAGCCAGGCGACTCATGTACATCCAGCTAGCGGACTTGCGCTTGCCCATGTAATCCCGCTTTTCTTTGATGGCCCGAAACGATACACGTCCTAACCTGTTTCGTTAATTAGAAACTGCTAGGGCGAGTGAATGAGGTAACGAACCGATGCATCTTGAGCACCATTTGGCTTCCATCAGCGTCTGCAACGACGTAGATATCTAGGAAAGAACCCGATTATTTCCATGCCCATACGTTGATTCCCGTACCGACCTACCACTCTCCTTCCCTACCCCGATTTGATTTCCGACAGAATACACTGTGTCCCTCTTGGAGAAGGCTCGGAGAGCAAGGTAATCATAGCCACCGTAAGTGAGCCGGTATCCATCATCTACATTCATCTTAGCGATATCCCCTCATCTTCTACACAGTACCTACTGACATTTGGTATTTTGAACCCGGGCAATTAGATTGCGTTTGGCAAGTTGCCCCAATATCTTGTTTACACCTCCGTTCCTAAGGCCGGAAATCTGTGCAACCAAAGTGGATGGAACAACTTCATGGTTCTTCGATCCCATTTCTACCTGCACTGGCGTTCATGAACCAAGAAACCACCAAGGGCAGTCGGAATTACCTACCGAGGTTAATACTCGGAATTCATCGCTTGTAATATATCTTAAGTCTGTTGCGTCAAGCTTCATAGTTCGAAGGCTTCAGTTTGGAGGTTTTACGAATAAGTGAAGTTCAAGTGTTGATGGTGGCCTGGGGCGGTTTCGAAAATTAGTGATATGATTCAGGGTCTAGCTGATCAATTGATCGGCGCTTTGGTGGTATGAAGATAAGATAAGATCGAAGAGTTATAACTAGAAAATACAAAAAATAGCCGTAGAATACATGGAAGTAAGACACAATTAAGCCGACGCATTTAGAAAAGACGTTCAAGGTATTTGTTCCAACCATGAGGGCGGTTGTCTACTTGGACGGACTCCGGCCCCAAAAACAGTTCTCCGTACGTTGCTTGTTCATGCAGCGGGGTGGTGGCCGTTTCTCTCCGAGCCCGTAAGGCTGAGTAAATCGCCTCGTCACTCAAAGGCTCAGTGTCAGGGTTGATTTCGGTTTGATCTTTGTCCCCGTTAGAGCTCAATATATACGTAGACAAGCTGCGAGCTGAGATGAAATACTGAGCTCATCTGAGACGGTCAACGTCCTAACAGTAGACTCACCAGTGATCTTGAGTACGCCCATTTTATCCTCAGATTCTATGGCTTGAGTTGCCATGTGGTCCAGCTCGTCCGGTAGTGGTCGGTGTACGAGGCTAACGCCGGGAGTAGGAGGGAGCGAGCTAAATGTCGACGTAGGACTAAGGCTCGGCGACGTTCGTGCACCTGGAATTGCAGTTCCCTCTCTGTCTCCAGAAACCGAGGCTGGTAGCCCATCGTTGGACGATACCCATTCGTACTCATGAGGTTGAGCAGGAAAGAAACCGCCAGACAGATTGAATGCCTCAACTCTCTGGGAAAGAGGCGAGTCAATTGGAGATCGATAGAGTTCCTCTTGTGAGTCGAATATCGACAACCTATCAGCTGTGGAAAGCTGGGAGTTTGTGGGAGGGCGGCTGGGAGCTTCCAAGGTAGAAAATGACACATTTTTAGGAAGGAAATGAGCAGAGAGCGGCTTTGTGGTTGGCGCCGACTTGGATCTCGGTACGTTAGACGACATGGCGGGTGGCAGAGCAAATGGGAGAGCGGCTGATAAAATTTGACGAGGCGGGAGGAGCAACAAGTCGTGATGAATTTGGTTGGGGCGTTTTAAGGATGAGGGGACCCTGTTGTTTGGGTGTGTGTATCGAACACCAACTTGGTGGATTTCTTTGCGCTGTTCACTCTGCGCTGCACGTGCAGGTGGCTAGCCATTTGTAGTGATATCACTAAACCGAATCTTAGTTTTTCGGATTTTGGACCTTTTTGAAATAAGGGTACTAAACCTCAAGGGCTGTCTGTATGTTATCCTAAGAAATAGCTGATAGCCGTAGTAGGGCGGCCGACGCTTCGCCAACGGTCTGTGGAGAGGGGTCGGGCTAATTCGGAGACCTAACGGTGAAACCGGTCGATAGCGGTCGGTGTCGCACCTCTCATAGATAGAAGAGACGATTACATGTCGCCGGCAAACTCAGGACATCGCGTGGGACTACCAAATAGCAAGCACAACGACGTGTTGATACAAAGGCTCACATTGAGGGTATGAAACACGGCACAACGAGGGCAGGCCCAAAGGACACAGAAGCGTTATGGGGGAGGAAGGCCTTACGCAGTGTTCCTTAGAACTTGCGGGGGAGTTAGTTGGGAATTCATACTTGGTATGGAACAAACTTACTGAGAATCACAGAATCGCCACTGGATGGGTGGAATAGTTGAATTGAAGTCCGAGTTAGACTTGGAATTTTGAGACTTACCGTAAGAACATTTTGCTGATGAACCGGTCCTTATTAACCGCCTTCCCGTTTTTGCCCTTTTGGTTCTCTGTCCACATCTTAACAAAATGTCAGAGATTAATCGCCCAATCGTAGAATGAGAGCGTACCTCTTTCACATTTTCTAAAACCTTAGCATACGGAATGTGGTTCAGTGAACGGTCTTAGGGTCAGTCAATCTAAGTGCTTACCATGTTACTATGCCTGTCGAAGGCTTTTACTCGAGCAAGCAATTTTTTGTTGTTTCGTAGAGAAATCAAAACTTGTGTATGATTACGAACGGATTGTTGTAGGACAGACAACGGTCCTTGGCTAATTTCGTGTTCCTCTAGTTGTCGAATCTCGGCCTCTGAAAGTTCAGAGCGAGGTACGTGGGCGTATTGACTGCAAAGACGTGGTTAGTTATTAGTACTAGTTTTACACTAAAGCTCGATGCGATTCGCTCACCTCATAGTTGGTGGTGGGGGTTGGGTTCCAAACGCGTGTTAGGTAATTTCACACTGTCCGGGGTCTCGCGGTTTTGCAGTGCTTGCAT
This sequence comes from Ceratobasidium sp. C01, assembly GCA_025200755.1. NCBI lineage: Eukaryota > Fungi > Basidiomycota > Agaricomycetes > Cantharellales > Ceratobasidiaceae > Ceratobasidium > Ceratobasidium sp. C01. Next base: position 63,612 of record JANWGL010001808.1, read on the forward strand.
CCACGAATCTTACTTCCTTAGCCACCCCATCCTGTATCGTCTATCAATCTCTGGCTCGTCGTGAGAGGCATCCGATTATATCTTGCCCTTGTGCTACTTTTTACTCTGCTTCCGATAGATCTTCCTACCCCGGAAGTAAACCCAGGCTACTCTTAAGGGCCGAGTTGCTCGTGGCTCCCCTAGCCACCCACAACCTAGCTCCCTACCCAGCTACTGAGGGTTACCCAGTCTCGCATTGCCTCAACATGGAATGTATGTATACTAACCAGCACGTTAGAGTTAACTTTCTCACATCCTTTACAGGCTTCTTGAGAAATATCGCCTTTGACGCTCGAGAAAAGGATGTGCAACTCGCAATCTCGAATGCGCTCCATGGCGGAGATTTTGCCGAATTTGGTACGGATCCAATCAATTTTAACCTGCAGCTACACCGAAGTAAGAGGGGAGGTGGCAATGCACATGGTGGTACTGGTAGGCGATCGCTTTGTACAACTGCAATACTAAAGCAGGCTGATTGCATCACTAAACATTCTCAAGGATCATTGACGCTCCCGGAAGCCACGATTGGTACCGCATTTATAAGGCGTTATGCTTCAGGTCAACTTAGCGTCAACGGGCGCCAGATAATAGTTGCGCTCTCAAACAAACCACTTCGACAGGACATCGTTGAAAGGCTCCGAAGAACCAAGTACCGCGATCCGCAGAGCGAGGCTGAGCAACGGTTGGCCGCTCGAGCCGAAGCCCTCTCAGAAGGGATCGATGTTACTCAACTCGAGCAAGGCTGGGTTAAACGCGACTTATGCTTCCTGTCGGAATATACGATTAAACCAACCGAGACAATCAAGGTCTGGCGTGTTAAGCTATTTGCTGCAACTTGTAAACTGACTGAACCATCATAGACGATCTCCTTGAACTTTGACGATGCAAATCGGAGTATCGTGCTGAGAATGACATCGCGCGGTGCCCTCCCATGGGACAGCTCAACACATTTCATCAAGTTCCAATACTCAGACATCCAATGTCTCCTCATCGATCGACACCCGGATATCAACGTGGTTCTTTTCCAACTCCGCACACCTGCAACGTACGAGTACGAAGTCAACCAGCTCGACAGTGCTCTTAGTTTCGATAGGCGAGCCTCACGTACTCGCCTCTCCTCGCTCGGGATAGATGACAAGCACGCCGGCCTAGCGAAGTACATATCAAAAAGCGTCCTTATTCGGATAGGTAAACCCGCCGCAGCAAGGTTTCTTCAACTGTGCGAAATTGCTCGAGTCACTCGTCCCCAACGGCAACATATCCAGATCAAGGAGTCCACTATGTTTGCACCTAGTAAGACCGTAGAACTACGGCAGTGGATCGTCAATCACAAATGGGAGGTTGCATTTCAGGTAGGTGACACAGTCCAATCACTATTCCAGCGTCTAACCAAGGAGCTTCAGCTTGAAAGGATAATGCGCAATATGTTGCTTAATCCTGAAGATTTCCTTGCTTTAAAGCCTAAAATTGATGAGCTCGTACGCGCGTCTCGGACAGAGCAGGTCGTCGCCGTACTTTTGGATTTCATTTCTCGCCTAGAGATCCTGGACCGGGACGACGAGAAAGATGAGATGCAGAATAGAGAGATGAGAACAGCCGGACAATGCTTCAAGGACGCGCTACAAAAGGCGAACAAGCCAACACTGGGCATGTCTAGGCTACGAATGGCTAGGCGTAAAGGAATAAACGGCGAATTCCCATGCCTGCACGCGGTAGTAACCCCAACGCGTGTGATATTGGAGGGGCCTAGTCCTGAACAAGTGAGTCCACCTTAGCAACTTTGGAGTATGAACTCATTGCGTGTCTTTTTGTAGTTAAATCGGGTCCTACGGATGTACCCAGATAACTGGAACAATTTCCTACGTGTGCGTTTTTCGGACGAGGAACAATCAACATTTCGATGGTAGGAGTCTAGGTGATTTACGTTTCTTTCAAACTGATCCCACGACGCATATATTTCTAGGGATCAAGATGTTGATGGACCAGCCTTCGTTAAGAAACGAGTTGGTGGTATCCTAAAAGATGGGCTCGTAATTGCAGGGAGACATTTTGAGTACTTAGCATACTCTTCGTCTGCCTTGAAATGTGAGCCCGAATGTAAATTTCCTCCGTTATAAACCTCACTCAACCTCGGCTAGCGCACACCGTTTGGTTTGTCCGACCTTTCGATCTCCCCGGGCGTGGTCGGCAGGACGCCGCAACGATCATAAAAGCACTTGGGGATTTCTCCCGGGACAGCAAGTACCCAGCCCGGATGGGAGCTCGAATTGCTCAGGCATTTTCGTCAACCGACCTATCGATTAGTGCAAGCGTGGAAGAGATCATTGTATCTCCAGATATCGAGAGGAATGGCTCATTATTTACTGATGGTGCGCTTTTTCAATGCCGCTTCCACTGTATACTGACAATTACCCATAGGGGTTGGCACAATTTCTCCACAAGTGGCCAAACAGATGTGGCGCTCACTCACCAAGTTGAGGAAGAGGCGTTCGTACTTTTTGCCCGCTTCATATCAAGTCCGGCTTGGGGGCTACAAGGGTATGCTCGCTATCGATTATCGACTTGAGGGATCGGTTATATGCGTCCGAAAGTCTATGGACAAGTTCGATTCACCTTCGCTGGATATTGAAGTGGCTAGGGCGTTCGACCGGCCGGGTGAGCTAGACTTTTCTCGCTCTTCGATAAATGAGTAAAGGAAAACCCGTCCTAAATGACATTGCAGGTCCGTGCTTCCTCAACCGGCCTCTAATTATGATCCTGGAGACCGCCAACAAGATCGAGCCAGGCATATTCCTCAAGCTTCAAACGGATGCAGTTCAAAATACACGCGAATCGATGCGCACATTCTACGGAGCCTCAAAGCTACTTGAGATGCACGGGCTTGGTGCATCTTTCAAACTCCCTTCCATCCTTGTGCGATTGCAGAACATTGGGCTTGACCTTGAGCATTGCCAATCCCTCGGGATCAAGACCACGCTGAAAGATGCTGAAACCGATATTCTGCGAGAGCTGAAGCACCGGGCTAGGATCCCAGTACCGGAGTCGTGGAAGCTGGTCGGCATTGCCGATGAATTTAATTATCTTAAGCAGGGAGAGATATATGGTAAGCGAGTTACCAATTCTCAAGACTGCGAATGCTCAGGCCCACTATCCTTTAGCTTGCACGCGAGACAAGGATGGGCAACCTGAATACCTCGAAGGGCCATACATGATTACTCGCTCTCCTGCGATTCATCCGTGGGTATTCAACAAATGTTTAGAGAGCTTAGCTAACTCCATACCAGAGGCGACGTGCAAGTGGTACGAGCAATTGGGAAACCTCCGCCAGGCACTCCGTTCGATATCGAACCTTTGTTCAACACTGTGGTCTTATCTTGTCGTGGCGACCGGTCTCTCGCCAGCTGCCTTGGAGGGGGAGACCTTGACGGGTAAGTTCCCTGTATACCTTTTAAAGGGCGGCACTTATGTGCGCATATAGCGATCTCTATGACCTGATCAACCTTACTGCTTGGCCCGAACTTGCACCTCGAGAGATTGTTCCGCCAGCAGAGTACCCCCCAGCTCCTAAGAAAGCCGTGGAGGGACGAAATTGCAACATGGATGATGTCAAAGATTTCATATGCGATTTTATCACCTCGGATATGGTTGGGAGGATCTCGGTTCAACATCTCAAAATGGCTGATTACCGGACACTTGGCGTCCGCGACCCGGACTGCCTCACGCTCGCAATGTTGCATAGCAAGGCCGTCGACTTCCCAAAATCCGGCACTCCTGTTAACTTCTCGGAGCTCCCGCGCACCTCACGTATGCCTCGGCCAGATTGGGACGCCGGCGAACTCGGATTTAGGAATGCGCGGGACGAAGTCTACCAAAGCCAACGCGCACTCGGGCAGCTTTACCGTGCTATCCAGCTAAGGGAGGACGATCTCCAACACAAAGGCACGCATCCTTCTTCCCGGTTTGGTACGGACCTAGACATCGCGGAGCATGCCAAACCTCTCGAGCGAGCCAAGTACGACCTCATCAGCCATCGTCTACGTGTTGCGCTCTCGCGATATATACATGTCGATGCTGTTCCGAGGGAGTATTTCAAGGACGCTGTCGAACTCTTAGGAGAATACATTAGCGAGTTGACGCGCATATGCAACACTTATGCGCTCACTTCACGCTCGATCCTGTCCGAAGAAGAAGTTATCGCAGGCACAATCCTCGAGCGCACTTCACAACGGCGGCGTCGAAAAGATATGATTTCGGAAATGCGTACGGCGTCTACTTCGCTGGTTGCCAACGTGAAGGATGTTCTCCAAGGCTCTGAGTCGGATGAGTTGGAGGACTGGATGCTGAGGAGCTGGGCAGCGTATCAAGTCGCGCGGTCTTCCGAGGATTTCGGGCGGAAGAGCTTTGGATTGCTGGCACTTGGGAACGCGTTTGAGGCGGTTGAAGCGATAACGCAGCGGGAGCTCGTCCGCTAACTTAGTTAAACCAGGCATAATGAACAGCTGGGGTCTTGTTTTTGGGGAAATAAATGTACAATATATATCGAGGATGGAATAAAGCGAAATGAACAATGCACGGACTTATCTGGAAGTTATTCGCCGATAGAATCCGAGATAGCAAGTCATGCCAAAACGAGCCCCTGCCTAAGACGCACTGATATGGGTGCAGACCAACTCTAGGATTTGGCAACAACGTGGCACAGCCCGCACAAGTGTCTGCAGTTGCGGGACATGTTGATAAAACACGTACGATAGGCGGTGAACACAAGACAAGAAAAGAAAACACGTGACAGAGATAGAAGGAAGACGATGCCAGATGACCAGTATGCGTCGATAATCCAGAGACAAGGAGGCAAGACGAGAAAAGATAGAATAAAACAGCAAGCCGCAAATACACTAGCAAGAGCGAGAAACGACAAGGGAAACAGGTGGTGACGCATCATTCAATCAAGGGGATAGGGCGCTATGAGGTCGAGGCTGGGAGCTGCTGTTGTTGCATGCTATAGTAAAGGTGGCGTTGGCGGCCGGAGATTACAGTGAGAAGGCAATAAACGTACCTCTTCCGCTTGACTTTGGTCATTTCTTTTCGTAACGCCGGTCCATCCAAGGGCTAATGACGGTGAATCAGTATGAGAACGAGAGGTGGCATGGTGTGCATACCTTAAGCAATTCGAATGCACACAGCAGGTCTTCGGATACACTGTTAATCAAATGTTAGGGGAAGAAACACAACGGAATCAAAGTGCCTAAATACCTCATACACGCCCCATAGTTGTCAAATTCTGAATATCCGCAAATTAATACAACAACATAACTCATATAGAGAAATAGACTAACCTCCACAATAATTGGGTGCGCTAAACACGGTAACGAGTGTTCGGTCGTTCCAGAATTCGTATCCATCTTCCACAACCATGTGCGCTCGGCAGATGAGGTCCATATCGTATCGGACTAAGAAGTCGTTGATGACACTCTTTCCGAAGCAATAACTAACGCCGCGCTCGTTGTCCTCCCAATCAACAGCGTTATCGGATGGATCCGACCAAAGTAGATCGTTGAGCAAGCCGTAGTCAGGGACATCAGTCGGGCGTTGGATGCGCTTAATATCATCCATCGAATGAAGCGACGGAGAGAGGCCCCCGTGAACGCAAAAGATCTTGGACGCTACTACCGCGGCTATTGGCAGGCAGTTAAAGACGTCGATGAAGGTTTTCCATATCTTAATGTTGCATCGTCGCTTGCACTCGTCGTAAAAGCCGTACACTTATAGCTCGTGTGAGTCAGCAGACAGAACATAAGTGAGACTGAGTGCTGCTTACCCCGCGTGACATTGGCGCATTCGTGGTTCCCGCGAAGTAAAAAGAAGTTCTCGGGATACTTGACCTTGTAGCAGAGCAGGAGCAATATAGTCTCGAGACTTTGCTTGCCACGATCAACATAGTCGCCCAAGAATAAGTAGTTGGCCTGAGGGGGGAAACCACACATCTCAAAGAGACGAATAAGGTCCGAATACTGGCCATGAACGTCGCCAACGATCTTGACAGGCGGACTGAGTTCGATCAGGGTAGGTTGAGACAAGAAGACCTCGCGTGCAGCCTGACAGATGGCAGTAATTTCGTTATTCTTGAGACAAACGGACTTGTTGACCTTGGCAGAGTAGCCAACCTCAAGCAAGCGGTTGATCATGTCGTCGATGTCGATCGTGCGGAGTTTCTCAGGATTGGTGCCGGGGCCGGGGGGTGAAGAGGGGTTGGGGTTGGAAAGAATTGTTGTTGTTGTAGGGATGTCGATTGGCACCGGATTATTCGGTTGGGACGGCAAAGATGCGGAAGGCCCACCGCTTGTCTGGGAGGCGCTGAGCGACTGGGAGTTGGCGAGCTCCGATCCAGGCTGGTACGAGGCGGAGGAAAAGGACGACTGGGAGGGTGAGTGGGATGGGTGCGCGCCGTTCGCAAGTCCGTCGGGCCCCGAGACTGCAATCTGAGGCGGGCGGGAAGTATCGCCATCAGCTTGCGCGGTCGCGCGCGAGAGACTGCCTTGGGGCGTATTCTCAGTAGGCAAGTTCGTGCTCTCGGGTGAGGGTGACGCGCTCCCCTCCCCAAGTGCTTTCTTCGAACGTTTGGACGTGCCATTCGAGTCCTTGGCGTCTTTGGAAGAACGCAAGTTCTTGAAAAAGTCAGATATGGGTGCCATCTTGTGGTGGTTGATGGGTGTGGATGGGCACGAGGAACGTGGTCAGCAAGACAGCGTGTGCTTGGCGCCCAGGGGTATGGAGACTTAGAGATATAGGCCGGAGTTGGTTCTGCTCGTCGTCTTCGCTGTGCCGTGGTGGTTTAGTAGGAAATATGAAAGTCGAATGCAGAATTCGGCAGTCGACGTTGACTTCAAGCGTGAGATGGTCTTGATTCAGATTCCAATTCAGGTGGGGTGAACGAGGCACATCACATAACACATCCAAACACAAGGGCCCAGTCCATCGCCCCCTTCTCGAACCCAAAATTCCAATTTATCCCTCGGCATGATCATATAGGACGTAAGATTGCATAAAACATATTGCAACTATGCACACAGAACGGCCACACAAGCATAGCAAACACCCCCCTCCCCTCAGAACTTGCCGAAGCTCTTCGCCGCCGCCTTGTTCTTCGACACTCGTAGAACGTTGAAACGTACGGTCTTGGACAGCGGTCGGCATTGCCCTAGACGCCGTTTTAGTCCCCATCAACCACCTGGCTCATGCTTAACGTACCAACAGTCACAGTGTCCCCAAGCTCAATACGGAACGCAGGCGATGCGTGCGCCGCCAAATTCTTATGGCGTTTCTCGTATCGGTCTAGAATACCCCTCCAAGTCAATATATGCATGGTACTAGATCGAGAGATCACGTACTGTATTTCGGGATGTAGTGGAGGTAGTCCCGTCGGATAATAATGGTTCGTGTCATCTTGGTGGAAACCACGCGACCAGTCAAGATACGTCCTCGGATGGACACCTCGCCAGTGAAGGGGCACTTCTTGTCTGTATAAATTTGACCGTGAGCGAGACCCGCGTACAAACAGTGAAAGGGCGTACCGATATAAGTGCCGCTAATCGCCTCAGCAGGAGTCTTATAGCCAAGACCGACATCCTTGTACCATCGCTTCTCCTTTGTCACAACCTTCTTGCCTGTTCATCCCATGCCGCCCCAGCAGTCATATTCCCGCACCATCCGCCAATAATTCCGTCCAATACACCATTATTCACCACCCGTCGTAATAGTACATGGGAAGTTTAGCTTAAGATATCTAAGCACATAGCAGGTATTCACTCACCACCACGCGCCTTTGCGTTTTGGAAGATGTTTTGCTTTTGGAAAGCTTTCTCGATCTATAAAGCGAGCAAAGTCTCAATTAGAGCTCTAAATATAATATTTCAGCTGGGAGTCCAATCTTACTTGCTCGGCCATTTTAGTTTGTCGGCGGAAAGACGGCGGGGATGTCTTAAGGTGTCTTGATGATGCCGGGAATCACGTGTGACGGTTGGGTTCGATGACCAAGCCACTGGTTTGCCTCCGGGCGAGGCTACCTAGTTCCATCACGGTTCGATTTTGACAGATATGCTGGCTAAATACAAGTTTATCTTATTTAGCCGTAATAAGGCTATCTGGGATCATTAATTTCGTTGAAGTTCAAATTAATTCAAATACCAAGTTGGCGCATGGCCTAAATACTAACTTTGGAGCCAATCCACAGACTTATCTAGCGCAAGTTACCTGTCCATCTCTCAGCAATTCCCTACTTCTGATGTGAGGTACAGTATATACTGAGCTGGCGCAGTATATTCAAGTTCTCAATGCGATTAAACCAGGAAATGGGCTATGGGCGGCTCCTTCAAGAGAGATAGAATAACACACAAAACCCAAATTATGTGGGATTCTGTCTGTCTGGACTCCCAGGGTGATATACAGCAAGGCCACTGTGGCTTTCGCTGCTCGGCCGTCATTTCCGTACAAATTGAGTAATATTGTACATAATGGGGGGGTGCGTCGAAGAAGATTGAGGTGATGTATAGACTTCAACTGGACGTTGCGGGGTGACATACGGATCTCGAATTGAGGTGCTAGCGCTGTAAAGGACGTTATTGATTGTATGAACAAATTAATTGCTATTCCACTCGCCTTTATTACTACATCGTGCGCACCCTCATCAATGGAAGGTAATGGCTCATCCCTGCCTCTGTGGTTCGTTTACGGTTCAGCCGACGTTGCATGCATACCGCTCAGGCCCGAGAAGACGTACCTGCTTATGCTTTCCATTCTTCGAGCAGATTACATATAAATAACCTTTCCTCCTCACAATCGAACACCCGTCACAGAAAAGCTTGATCGACGAGCGCACTTTCATTCCTCGAGTTGCAACAAGGTCCGCCCCATGATGGTGGTGCGGGTGGTTGCAAGCAGTAATAGCAGGCGGAGAAATTCGCAGCGATGTCGTCCGGTAAGCACCCAACAACGGGCGAGCCAACGAAAACAGAGATCGCAGCATTGGGAACGAAACGAGAGGCGGAGGGTCACGTGCCACAGCCTCCGGTGCAAAGGCGCCGACCGTGGGAGCAGGGTAAGCTTACTTTCGACCACGACCGCTGATGAGATATTAGGTTACGCTGTCCCTTAATTCCATACCTGAATCGTCTGGAGTCTAAGTAACTTATCAAGAACGACGTAAACGGAAGCACCATTGGGTCTGAAACATACATCCGAGGATGGCTTCGAGTGGTTTGGCGGGAGGTTCGGCTGCAGGAGCGGTGTTTGCGGTCATACTTTGCGCGTACGTTCTGCAAACAGAGTTGACACAGGTGCGTGTACTTTCTCTCTCCGAATTAAATTATTTAGCGCCGCTTTTGGGATTATAGTATGTCCAATCGGCACTTCAGTACAGGCAGCCATATTTGTTATTGTAGGTCCCCCGGCTTTCCCCACGTTCCACATTTACAAATCTTCATTCCACAGCTACATTGCGCATTCGGCCTTTATTGTAGTTCTCCCACTACACCTTCTCTGGCTCAAATGGTCCACAGGAAACAGTATATCTTATTATACGAAGTCGCTCTGGAGCGTTATGCAGCATCAAATTCTCGCACGACAGTCACCTTTACAAGACGATCCTAAATTCCCATGGACACGATATATTCTCTTCGTCTCGCTGATCACGGTCGGAATGACATGCCCTGCTTTGCTTTGGTACGCAAGCGTTTCGCTCGCACCGTACGTCTTCACCTGCTTCTGTTCTCGCCCCTATCCTTCCCAAGATATTGTCTTGGCGAGCGTGACTGATAGTAATTTGGACAACCTAGAGTGAGCGATGTGACAGCCATATTCAATACGCACGCATTTTGGGCCTATCTCCTCAGCACGGCTCTTATCCCGCCTCCAGACGGAACCCCGCGATGGCAGCCGCATAAACTCGTCGCCGTCCTGTTGGCATGCACAGGCGTGTTTGCGACAGTCTATGGGAGCGCAGAAACGAGCGAAACCACCGGCTCTGCGGCAGTTGCACCCACGAGCTCCAACGCATTTCTGGGTAACATCCTCACGCTGATTTCGGCCGTGTCGTACGCACTGTATCAGGTCGCATACAAAAGGTATGCTGTGCCTGATATGGGACGTGACGGATACGAGACTTTAAGTGACGAAGAGGAGCCGGGCGTAGATGTTATGACCGGGAACACGGGTGGGGTTGAGCTACCATTTGGACTATTCGCGAATTTCGTGACCTCGACTGCTGGGCTTGCGACCCTCGGAGCTCTTTGGGTACCAGTCGCTGTAATGAATTGGGCTGGGGAGGGCGGCTTTGAGCTACCTGGTGATTGGTGGACGGCGACGTGCGTAGCTATGATCGCGTTGTCGGGGTTGACGTTTAACGCAGGTTTCATGGTGAGCTCGTTCTCAGTCGTAGGAGAAAGTAATGGCGCTTAGTGAGATGGTAGATTTTGCTTTCTCTATGGGGGCCAATTGTTGCGAGCGTAGGGAACTTGTTGACTATTGTGCTTGTCATGATAGCAGATGGTGAGTTCCATCATTGCTAGGTTGAATCACTTCTGACTTGCCTGCTACCATAAGTGATTATTTCGAGAAACATCTCGGTAATAACTTTTTGGGGTTTCATTGGGTCAGCGCTCATTATTTCAGGATTCGCTATCTTGGTTTTGGAGTATACCACATTGCGTTCATAATGTAATGTCAAATAATTCATAGCAATTCAATTTTTATTACCAGCTACATGCAAACTCGGGCCACAAACTCGTCTGAATCACGTAAACCACGCACGGCTCACGACGAACCCTCGCTCCCCTCTCTAACCCACATCTGGAATTCATATTTCGTCCCCTTCTCCTCCTGCACTCCCTCAGGCACGTCAAATCCAACCCATTCAACTAATTGTGCATGCTGCGCCTGCACCCACTCGTTTCCATCCCTAACCTCGGGGAAGAACACGTCGCATTCTTCGTACGCAGGCTCGATCACACGTGTGAGTAAGATTCGAGTCGCGTTGGGGTACTGTAACGCCTGCGTGTATATCGACGCGCCTCCGATAATGAAGATGTTGCGCAGTTTGAATGGGGAGGAAGAAGCGGGGAGGTTGGAGAGGTAGGAAAGCGCCTCGTCGAGGGAGTGTGCGAGTACAGGTACCGGGGTAGCTTCGGTTTCTGCTACGTTTCCGTCCCTATCGAACATCTCAATGCCTAACGTCTCTCAAACCCAACTCCGCCCACTAGCACAAACAACCAATCCCAGAGTACTCACAATTTCAATCCTGCCTGGGAGCTAATAACAACGTTCAACCGGCCTTTGAGAGGCCGGAACTTTGGCGGAATGCTTTCCCAGCTTTTTCGACCCATAACTACTGCGTTTATCTCCGCACCGGGGGTGATCGAAGGTGGGATTCCAGCAGCGCTGGTTGTGCGTGCAAAATAGGCCATTTCACGGGGAAGCCGCCAAGGAAGTCCACCTTTAAGACCAAGCCCATTGGCAAGGGTTGCCGCGGCGACGAGTGTGAGTTGAGGTGGGGGCATGGCGGCCATTCTCGATGATGTCGCCGTGCAAGTGGAGTCAGCCGTGGTTGGCGTCTATCCGGTCACGTGAGTCACGACGTGTATAATAGGCGCCATGAGATGCACCTCAACACCACCACGAGAACGTCTAAAATGAGCTAGGTGGCCCGAGATTCCTTTGATACTTGAATTTTCATCCGCCTTCTTTCTATACTCGTGGTTTATTCATGTTTAGAGGGGACATGGCGGGGACTTATTACTTGACGTCGCTTTTGATCGATATCTTGGGTTTAAAGTTCGTCAACTGGTACTAGCGCTTTTGCTATTGAGAGCTCTCGGATTCTTGTGGTAAACTCTGAGGTTATATAAGAATCGGAAAACAGCTAGGATAATACGTCGCTATCTTCATCCTAGAATCTCGGCGACAACTTATAGTAGTTGGAGGAATGGTGGCAATCTATTGTTAGCAAAACACCGGCAGCTTTTCTTGCCTGCAAATGTGCTCGTGAACACACTACACCCACAAATTACGCACAAGTGGACTATACTTTGATGTTATTTAAAGCTACGATCTAAACTCTCATTTGGTATGCCTTATTGGTCCCGGAAACTCACTCTAAGATTCAGACAGCTTGCCTGTGAATGTTTGTCACACCTGACGGGTGCATACTCGGAATCATAATGCAAGTCGAAACCATGGAGGCATCGGTAGTGGGTACAGTATCAAAACAGCGCGCTTCACAACATCACACACCAACTGCTGTAAATGGCTTGCAGCACTTCTTCAGCACATACTGGCAGTCGTTGCTTTGAGTTTATTCCGCATGATCCTTTGGGAGATCGACGAGCGAAACAAGGTTTAAAAGGAACATGCCCGGAGGTGGGTGTATGGTCCGGCTATCAAAAATGCATTGCAGCTGCGCTTTTTACAGCACGGACTACCCGGGAGAGGGAAGGAATGCACGAGCTAGCTTGGAGCGATCGTACGTGTAGTACGTATATGCAGCGGGGAAATGCGGTATATAGGCGAACGTTCGATTCACAGCATTGGTTGGTTACCCGCGCCGCGACGATGCCTCGTTTGGATATGATTAGCGCGTCATTTGCGAGATGCGAACTGACCCGGCAACCCCCTACCCATGGGAAAGTAGCAGGAGACTTGGGGCTGGGGAGGTCCAGAATGCGTGATGGCGAGGGGAAGACGAGCCGCAGGATCTACAGTGCATACAGGGACTTGGATCTTCTGTGAAGCATTGTCCGGCGGCTGAAGGCCAGACAGGTAGACTCGTTTTTGAATGTGCGGCTGGTTAGAGGTAGACGTGCTTTTGAGTGGGGACGGGGAGCGCCGGGAAGTGGCGGATACAAATAACGCCACACAGGGCAATAGCGCCACTCAGTGTTTATTCCCACGTCCTGCGTTCGCCTGTAAGACGGTCCGACAATGCGCACGATTGTGCAAGCACCTTCCCTGCCAGCGCTGGTACACCCGTCGCCGCCAGACCAGACCTTCTCCTCGCCCCCCGCCCCGTTCCCCTCGTCTTTCTTCCCCATGGACCGCCGTCCACCCCCCGCCACGCCTCCGTCCGCACGCGCTAATCTCGAGCTGCTCCTCAACGCCATCGACGACGGCACTACCAACCCCGCAGCACCCGCCACAGCACCTGCAGACCCCGCCATGTCGATCCACTCGCTGCTCGCTGCTAGCCAGGCCTTGCCGTCACCACCTCCACTTCCCTGGCAGGCAGAGACACCTGGAGCCGGCCCTTCAACGCTCCCAGCATCGGCACCGGCAGCTGAGCCGGGCCCCGCGACGGAAGACAGCGTGAGTCGGCGCAGCGTGTGTTTCCTCATCCGGCACCTCATCCCCGCGCTTACCACCTCCGTTGTAGTCGGGAAAGCGCAAGCGTGACGAAGCGACGTCGCCGGAAGAGTCGCGTGCCAAGATCCGCCGCACCGTGCGCGACCACCTCGTGCTAGACTATGCCCGGGTGCTCCCGACCCCCTCGATGACGACCGTAGTGTGTCTGCACGCTGCCGTTGCGCAAAAGTCGTATGGAAATGAAAAGCGCTTCCTATGTCCGCCACCTGTGGTCCGTGTCGAGGGCCCGCTCAGGCAGCCGAGGAACCAGCAGTTGGCGATGCGCATTGTCACCGAGACCGGCGAGAGGACCAACGAACAGCGTTCAACCCTCGACGAAATGATGCAGGCTAGTTTCAAGACTCTCCACGTGTCCGGGACCGCAGGCCTCAAAGCCAAGAACTTTCAACTCGTGCTCGATGTCTCCGACCCAGACTCTTCCTTGGGCAACACTCCCTGGGCTAGTTTCGAGAGCTCTCAGGTCGCAATTATCTCAAAGCCTTCTAAAAAGACCGCGAAAACACGCAATATGTCCTCTTGTATCCTTGCAGGTGGCCCCGTTTCCCTGTTCAACCGCATAAACTCCCAGACCGTGCGTACCAAGTACATGGCCGTCGAGCAGGGCAGACTCAGCGCGAGCAACTCGGCCTGGTCCGCCTTCAACGTCACCGTCGTGCGCTCGCCAACAGACTCGGACGACTCACCCGAACAGGCCCCTGCCCAGCTCTCGTCTCCCACACAGCAAGGCTCGACACGTGCCGACTCAGTCAGCATGCGCTCATATTCGTCCTCTGTTGGCGCTCGCCCTGTCACATATGGGTCCGAAATCATATTGACCGACTCGTTGACCGGAGTCGCATCTGACCCTCTCATCATTCGCAAGGTCGATAAGAGCCGGATTATTAACGATGATGGCGGCCCAGTGAGTCAAATGCAGAAGATCGCCCTTCAGCGGATAGCGGAAGACGGCCAGCGGTACTACCTCTCCGCGTCCGGCACCATCACAGGCTCGGGCTTCGGTGGAAACGCGGGGACCAATGGACTCGGCCTCACAGATGTGAAGAGTGCGGATCGCCAGGCCGGTCCTCAAACCTTGCATTACCAAGCGCCCCGGACGCGAGAAGAACGAAGCGTGCATGGTGTGACAGTCGTGGACGAGGTCGATGATTGGCTCTGCTGGACAATTGTGGGAATTTGTGAGTGTGGAAGGCATAAACGCCCTTGCTTCGGTACTCACCTTCCCTGCAGCCAAGTTCCAATATACATTCTTTGACGCACTTGGCACGTTTGGGACCACGCCTACACGACCAATTACTCCCTTTCCGACTATATGTACACAGCCAACATACCGACCTTCGACGCACACGCTGGAGCTCGTGGTGTCCAACTTCTCGAGCGACGATCCCGAAACGGGCCAGTCGGAACCTCTCGAGATCTGGCTTGGGAACATAGGACCACTGCGGCAGCGCATATATAGGTCAAACCCTGCGTCTGGGAACGCGCCTCTTGCTCCACCAAGCGTCCCATATGCCAAAGCGGCAGCCGGGGCTCTCCCCACTGCGTCAGACCCGTCTGCGGTTATTTCCGCTGCTGCGAAGGCCGTCTTGGACTTTGTGGACAAGCCTGGAGGAAGTGGAGCCGCCAGTAGTGGAGAGCGAGCGAGCTCAGGATCGAGCTCGACCTCCGTGTTCAGGCGGTCATCTGTGATGTCTCCTTCCCAAACAATCGTTGTGGTGGATATGCCGCCGATCCCAGACATAGTACGCACGATGCAAGAGAACGTGATGAGCCCGGGACATTTACTCGCTGCTGGTTTACTGAGCCAAGTCGCGCAGCAAGCGCAGGTGTCGAGGCGAAAGGAAGAAGACGGGCCGTCGGGACGAGAGCGAACCGACGAAGCCGCTGAACGCACCGCGGCAATTGCGTCTGCACTTGTTGCGGCGACTGAGGGTGCGGCAGGGACAGTACCTGTGGTACCTCCCGAGGCACTGGAACCTGGTGCGCCGCCATCGGCGCATATGGCACGCGGGCTGCCGTTACTCTTTATCCGAGCGAGTGACGGAGCAGGGTACCACTCTGGGCGCTCTGTTGCGTGCGAAAGTGTGTTCGCATCAGGCATGTCGGG